>JAOUZG010030082.1:8771668-8781872 GCA_026289955.1 Argiope argentata
TCTATCTCTTTAAGTAGTTTGATGTATAAATAAAAAGAGAAAAGTAAGGTATGTTTCCAGAATAATATGTTCAGCATTAGAGTTCTGAAAACATTCGTTACTTTTCTCTTTTTATTTATACATCAAACTACTTAAAGAGATAGAGACATCCCTTTGTTGAGAACTTGTTTCTTTGAATAATCATACGTTTATTTTTCAAGAGATTGAAATTTCCTTGATATACGCGTTGAACACATCAGCAGTTTTGTTATTGAATTAGGGGACATATTTAACATTAGCTGCTTAACATTTAGTAGTTCAGCATTGCTCTATTTCTTATCGTGAAAAAATTTGGTTTCTCTAATTAAAATACCAAATCTTTTTAAATATTTTGAACTCCTTCAAATAAGACATTCCTTTGAGGTGCCCACTGAAGGTAATAAAATTCTGAGTCACGTCGCAATGCCAATTTTTAACAGTACTGCCATTAATATCTTATTGTCTGGTGGCATTATTATTCAAAAAAAGATTCATTATAATCGGAACAGGCTTGTGTTCATTGAAGAATATTATTGATAATCCATAAGTTTAGTTTAGTTATATTAAGATCCCTTGTAAAATAACACTACATCTATTTTGAGATGCATCTCATAATTTTAAATCACGGTCAGATGACGGGGACGACACCTCAGCTGGTACTCTTATCTTCTCATCACACCACATCAGCGGGAAGACCCCCCTTACACGACGATTCTGTGTTGGAATTGGATCTCGAACTTGAAACTCTACAGCTGACGAACCGAAACCTTACCATTACTCTGCCCTGATAATTCATAAATGTATTTCTTCTTTATATTAAAACATACATTTCGTCAACAATAAGCGACCAGTATCTGAACTAGCAGATCATACCGCATATACTCGTTAAGATACTCCCATAAGATCCCTGGTGAAAATTCCCATCTTCAGTATGTTCTTCAATAGTTTCATCATTTATTTGTGAACTCTAAGATTCATAATTCTCTCGCCGTTATCTGTATCTGTCATGCAATTGCAAATGAAAAATGGCTCTTACTGAATATAAAATTTTTGATTAAATCTCAAAATAATTCAACAAAAATTGAAACTATAGATCAAAGATATGCACAAAGCAGTTATGCATTATAAATATACAGGTGGAGGACAATATAATACGAATTCCATTAAAATAATGGAAAATCTTTATTAATAGGGGGTTGGACCTTCTTTGGACTGAAATAAAGATTTAATGCGTTGGCCGATAGTCTGGATAGAGGAGGAAATCGGGAAAAGTTTGGACTTTCAAATATTCCCATAAATGTTCAATAATATTCAAGTCCTGGAACTGAGGGGGGAGGGCAGGCGGGATGGTCAACTGTATCATCATGCTCTTCGAATTTTTCTTGAACACACCCAGCAGTGTGGATAGAGGCGTTGTCGCCTTGAAACCCTATCGCTCTTCAGGAAATACAGTCCGGACAAAAGAATGGACATGATCCCCTAGAAAGATTAGATAGTAATGGGATGGGATCATCCCATGCAAAATAACAATTGGCCCAAGACCGCGCCAAGATATCACACCCTACATCATAATGGAACCACCCCTATGCTTCACAGTCGGCAAAAGCAAAACTAGGGCTACTTCCGCACAGACCTGTAATTTTACACTATGGTCAGATGACAAGTACGACACAAGAGATGACATATCTCTTTCTCTCCATACCAAGCCATGCCAAGCCACATAAGTGGGAGAACGTTTGGCCATGAAAGAAGCGACGCGCAACTGACCCACTCACACGACGGTTATTCGGTTGAATTGGGAATCGAACTTGAACGTCTACGGCTCACTAGCCGAAACCTTACCATTAGGCCACCCCTGCCCTGAAAATCCATAAGGGTATTTATTGTTATATTATAGCCTACAATTCATCAAAAATAAGCGACCAGTATCAAACTAGCAGATCATACCGCATTTACTCATAAAGATATGAAGATATGCCCATAAGATCCTTTATGGAGCTCCCATTTTCGGTATGTTCTTGACTGATTCCCTCTTTTAACTACATTTATTTAAATATTCTGAGATTTATAATTCCTGGCCATTATCTATATCTACTATGCAATTTCAGATGACAGATGGCTCTTACTGAATACGAAAATTTTGATTTAATCTCAAAATATTTCAATAAAAAGGAAAACTACACATCAAATACATGTACAAATCAGTTATGCATTAGAAATGTATATTATCACGAAAAAGATAACATAGTAATTGAAAATAAATAAATTTTTTTCTAATCCTAACACCTTTCTATAAAGAGAATCGAATATTTATTTAAAAATGATTTACCTTTTTGCTCAAGCCATGGAAAAGATGAATATTAGACTTGAATTTCTTGCCAACTGTTGTCCAATTGAAAATCACATCAGGGTATAGCCACGGGCGCAACGCTCGATAGACAACGGTCTCTTCGATTCTGCAGTTGTAGTTTTCAGAATAATTTTTTTTATTGGTAGTAAGTAAAAAACATAACAGGCCTAAGAATATGTACATAATACAGAAAATTGCTACGCTTAAATAATTAGACATATCCTTTTATCAAATTAATGAATGTCATATAGAGGGTAAAGATACTTATAATCGAAATCATTCTAACTTCCTATATTGATACGAGGGCTATCCAGAAAGTAGATTACGTTTTGGAATAAAAAAATAAACAAAGTATAGGAAACAAATTTTATTATATACAGATGAAAGCCACATTCAAATACTACTTTTCTACATAGTCACCATTCAAATTAAGGCATTTATCGTAGCGATGTACGAGCTTGGAAATTCCTTCGTCGAAAAATTCGGCCGCCTGCGCCTTCAACCACTTCGTTACCTCTTCTTGCAGCTGTGCGTCGTCATCAAAAAGCTGCATAGCTCAAAACAAGTTCCGTTATTGTGAACTTTCGATTTTCACGGACTTTAGCATCGACAAGTTCGGCAGTCTCTATGCTGGGTCTCTCACTTCGATCTTCGTCGTGAACATTGGTTCGGGCCATTTTTAAATCTTATGACCCACTCCACCTTCAGTGATAATGTTGTCCCCATACATTTCACAAAGCTGCCGATAGATTTCTATCTGTTTACAGTTTTTTGCAGTCAGAAACCTCATTACTGCACGCACCTCGCGGGATTTTCAATTGACGCAGACATTTCAAGCCGTCACAGTATCTGAACGGAGCACAGCACGAACCTCTCACTAGCACGGCTAGATGCCGACTGAGCTGCGTAACGCTCTGACCCCAAGATGGCCGCGCTAGCCCCGCCCCTAGCGGACACAGACGAAAACGTAATCTACTTTCTGGATAGCCCTCGTATATTTGATATGAGTGTGATTGTAATAAAAGTCTAAAAATCTCTCGATATAAAACGTGAATTTACGTTTCACAAAAAACGAGCTTATTACTAATTGTAGAATGGCAGCATTTAACTGTAAACAAATCAATATACGAAAATGTCAAACCGCTTTATTCGGCGAATATTTTTACAACAACACTGTATCAAACGCTTTGCTCATCTAACTAATGAAGCTGCAAAATATCATTAGAAGTATTTTGAAGATACTTTTGAATGTCAAGAGATCACTTAGTCGGGGGAAAAAAGATACAAATGAAATTTAAAAAAATAGGCCTCAAACATAATGTTCAATCAAACGTAAATGTAGATTTAATCGTTTTCAGGTAATTAACAGTGGTAAAACTTAGGATTAATGTATAATTTTTCGCAAAGCACATAAAATTCGTGCCCGTAATTCAAAAATTCTCTAAAATCCTGCAATCCTTGTAATTTTCCAAAAATGCTAGCAAACAGTTTTTAAAGTTTCAATTAAGCACTATCATGATTATATTTGCTGAGAAATCGTTCACCAAATTAACTTTTAAAAGAAATTAAATCCACAACATCATAAACATAATAATAATAACATTATTTGTGAACTAATAATAATAATTCATTAATTGGGCACTAATAATAATAATTAATTAATTGGGAACTAATAATAATAATTTATTAGTTTTGAACTAATAAGAACAATTTATTCCTATTCGACCTTAGAAGGAATAAAAACTAGAATTACAACCCATTTTAATTACTTACTCATGAAGAGCGCTTAAGTAATCACAATTTCCTCCTCTTTGAAAATCCATAGTGACACCCATGGCCGCTTCTGAAATGTGCAGTGATGAATGAGAGTAAAAATGTACAATTCAATATTTACAATGGGACTCAATAGCAAATATACTGAAATACTTTAATTGTGTTTAGCCTGAAAACATAGATTGATTCGCATGCAGTCGTATCTTCAGGCTCACGTCAAAGTAATCATTATATTCCAAAATCAATAGAACAAAAATCCTGTAAAAATAATAGCAAGAAGTACAAAAAGCGATTTTAAAAAGTACATTAATTGAATTGAAATAGTCGTTTTAAAATGGGTTATTTTAATTAAAGTATTAAAAACACTGACTACAAATACAAAATTGAGACTATCATATATTTTTAAAATTCAAAACTCTTTTAAAAATCTATCTTGATTAATACATTTTTAGAGAATCTAGCATTATTTGGATGAAGCGTTCAAATAATTCAGCAAGTTATTGCATTAATTACGGCCTTCGATCTTCTGACAGAGCAATGATCCACTCATTTATAGTGTTTTCGTATTTTAATAAATCCTTCCTTCAACGGATTCTATATTTTTATCTAGGCGATATCACTTGGGATTACGCGCCAAATTACCATTCTTCTTGCCTAACGAATCAGTATCGTCCCTTACATTTAATTAATTAATTAAGAAACAGTCACGAAATTTTTACCATGCTAGCAGCTTTCTGCAGATTTAGCTCCATGAAAGGGACAAAAAGAAATGAAAGTAGAACAATAACGAAAGTAGTAACAAACCAAAAGAAAAAAAAAACAAATAAGTAAAAGAAATTCTGCCTCATGACTTTCTCCAAGGTCACCATCAGACAGAGATAGCAAAAAACGTAATTTCTTTCTGTAAAGGATTTTTACTATTATTTAAAAAGGAATCAACCTGTTGTGAACCGAAAAATTCCCAGTGTAAGACAAGAATTTTCACTTCTTTAAATATATGTAGTGGTCGTCATAAAAGCACAGTGACTTCATTCCACTTTAGAAAAAGAGATTATTTTTGCTATACAAATGATTATGCATGTCCCTAGGCACCATAAAAAAGGCTAAGGGAAAGATATTTCTATATTAGGCTACCAATATTGCATATATTGATAACTTCTTTCCTAAGGAATGAATACTTCAATCGGGAAGAAATGTAAATTAGAATGAAAATCAAGATAAGCCATGGGAATATGCTAACAAGCGATATATTCCATCTAATGTCTGGGAAAGAGAGACTTATGTAGAAAGGCAATGTCCTTGTATGGAGATAAGTATCTTTAGGAAAAACATATACCGGTATGTATTGCTACATAGAGCTCTTAAAGCTCAATTTTAGAGATAACAGTTGATAACATCATGCAATTTCTTTGATTATCATACCGTCAGTCAAATATAAATTAATTATAGTTGTAGTATATTATTATTTATTTATTTTTTGAGATATTATATTCGTGAATTGGAATATATAAAATAGCACATTAAATAATTATGTAGTAAAAAAAACTTCTTTCTAGTGTATTCTTGTCTGATAAAAATATTATATTTTGTGCACTTTAACAGCTTTTGGAATGCAAAATATAATAAAATAAAATACTCTCTTCTTCACCATTTAAATTATCTAAATATTTAAAGAATAGAATTTTTCATCCAGTCTTGGCATTCCTGTTCCATAAAAACCTATAAGGCAACAGATATCTAGCAGGGACATATATAGTGAATAAACTTGCACAACAAAACCACACCAGCTGCGAATTCTATGTTCAATTCTCTAATTACAATCAGGATCCACAAAGCAAATAAATTTATCCCATAGCCTAAAATACATTATATTCTATAAATTTCTGCAATTCCACTAGCTCTCAGACATAATTAGTAATGTAAACTACACTCACTTCCAAATGTTAAGCACAAATATGTAAAATTCAAAAAAACCCAACAACAAATACCGCTTTGATTGACACAAAATTCGGTAGGAAAGTAGCATATATATTTATGCATAAAATAAAATCAATAATTACACACAGAAATGAAAACAGTATTAAATTTTTGTAAGTTATCAGATAATTACATACTGTAGACTGAAACAGAATTATGTATTAAGGGAAAATAAACAGCATAAAATGAAAAAAAAAAGACATTGACAGGGTATGTGATCCTCCCTCATCTGTACACAAAGTTTCCACCTTGTGACCATGCTTTCAATTAGGTGGTCAACCAACGCAGAACCAAGCAATCGTCATTCTTCTTGTAGAGCAGTGTACAGCTCAATAAGAGTGGCTGGAGGTGGGAAACGTGAAGATACAGCACAGCCGAGAGCATCCCAAAGATTTTCAATGGGATTAAGGTCGAGCGAATACGCTGGCCACACCATACGCGCAATCCCTTCACTCTCCAAGAGATTATAGACGATGTGAGCTCTGTGGGGACGTGCTTATCGTCCATTAAAACAAAAGTAAGGCCACCTGCTGCAGTGTACAATCTCACAATGGGTTCTAGGACTTCATCTCGATACCGGGCAGCCGTCACAGAACCCCATTTAAAGATGTGTAGGTCCTTGAGGTATCCTAATGAAATCCTTAGCCACACCATGATGCTCACGCCTCGAAATGCGTGATGTTCGGTGATGTTTTGGGGCTGATTATATGTTCCTTGTTCTCGCCATATCCTTATACGATTGTAATTTCGCTGTAGAGCAAATCTTGACTCATCAGTAAACATGACATTGCCCCAATCAGACACAGTCCAATTGACATGTTCCCGGTACCACTTTAATCGTGCCCCTCTAGATTGGACGGATAGAGGAATACAAACTCGAGGTGCCTGGGCTTACAATCCACTCATATGTAATCTTCAACGTACAGTAGCTGTAGGCATCGCCTTACCAATGGACGCTGTAACCATAGATGTCACACATGTGGTACTTTTCTCTGTGATTCCGCTTGGCTAAAATACCAATATATCGAACTTCCGCGGGTGTGTTAACTCTTGGACTACGGGCCTTCGGATAACTGCCTGTGTGGTTTGGAATTGTGTCCATAAACTTGAAGTTACAGAATGATGAACGCCGAAGAAAAGAGCATCATTTGTAATCGACTGTACTCATTCAATGCGCCCCACATCCCGCCAGCACTCAGAATATTCCATTCGTCTTCTGGAAGTCATAGAAACACGTATGTCTTGAAAACATATTGCACAAAAGTTTTAAACACCATCTATCAGCACTTGCTATCAACTTCTGTAACCCTTCATAAAGCTGTCTTCTTATAAGAATGCCCTTTTTGCGTATTTCCTCACATGAAAGTGCGATTGGTTGTTACCTAACATATTTTCATACTTCCATTTACCTCTGCAGCGAATTGCATCCACTTAAATTCTAATTGGCTACAGAAAATAAGCATTTTCCTCTATGTGCTTAACTTTTGGAAGTGAGTATATCTTCCAGCAGGTCATGATTTAGAAGTACCTTTTTGAAATGGTGAAAAATCATCAGTTCCGGTTAGCTAAATTGTTGGATCTATTTTGTAAAGCATTTTTCGTTGTAAGCCGTAAACCGTGATCATCTATTCATAATGAATTACAATACCCGAACTAATAATATCTGAGGTCTTTACTTTTTTCAAAGAATCTACTAGATAAAGCATAATTCCACGCAAAAATGCTTCTGCAATTTTACAACCTGTCAGATAATATGAGTAATGTAAACTATCTTAGAGTCGGTTTTGATTTAGAAATCCCTTTTTGGAGTCAGTTACGGTAATCTAAGTTGTTGGAATTATTTTGTAAAGCGATTATCATTGTATACAATAAATTGTATTCAAATTATCATAGTGAATTACGATACCGTTATCTAAATTAATATCTGTACCCTTTCGATGAATCTACCATGATAGGGTCCAATTGCTTGCAAAAATTGTGAGTTACTTAATTTTTTCCTCTGTCTTTAATGACATGTATAAAAATAAAGCAACATTCTTATAATTTTTCCCTCATTCTTTCTTATAATTGCATTAACGATGTGATAAATTTTTTATGCTTACCACAAATAATGTCCATAGCGCACAAATGGGACAAAGGGGCAATATCAACCCAGGGCTCGTGAATGCGAGATTTTATAACTGAAATCAGAATATTAGCTTGTTTTTGGAATATAGATATGCAGTCGTCAAGAATCGAGAAGTGAAATGTTGGCGTGAGTAGCTTCCTCTGCGTTCGCCAGTTGGTTCCTAAGCTGTAAAATACCAAACAAATTAATAACGGAAGTACAATGTGGAAAGTGTTCAATGCTGGAATGAATACATTGTTTTGTTTATTTTACAAAATGTTTAATTACTGTAAGGAAACTTGTATGATGTATATCTATGATTTGAAGCAAAATATATCTATCAATGAACTCAACAATTATTTCTATTAACCTCTAGCTTACGGGCGGTACAACAGTTGTACCAAGATTTTTTTTACCTTTCCTTACGGGGCGGTACAACTGTTGTACCAGCAACGAGTTTGAATTTCCATCCCCCACTTGAACTTCCCGGCGGACCATAATTGCCTCATAAAACTCCCTTTCCTTTTGTGCTTTATCCACTTTGGGTCAAGAGATTTCGTCCAGCTGTAGTTATAATCACGATTGGCGCCAATGAGTTTTGTGAACCCTGCTTTGGCGACATTTTTTTAAGTAACACTCCTAAGAGCTCTCGAATGAGTTTGCATAATTTCATTGATTAGTAGTAGTCGATTGAAAATATTATTCTTTTCCCTCGTTGCTTAGTTTTTTAACATTTTAAATTGTTAATTCTTTAACTTAATAAAATTTTATAATTTTGCAACAATATGAGTTTATAATTTTATTCGAATGATAAATTTTTGAATCAAGAATTACTTGAAATTTCATTTCTGATACAATGGTTTAGTGAAGATTATTGGCGTTCTAGATAAATTGTTACATCTTTGATCCTAATTCGTCACAGTGCAGGAAAACTAAATTGAACCTTGGATTAGGTTTTTTTTCGCCCTGTCATTATATTTTACATTGAAAAGTGACAAAACACTGTTTTGTTTTCAAGCCTGACTGGAACCTCGGGCATATATACTTCCCAGTCATAATCGTACAGTTTTAACGCAATTTTTAAAAAATGACAACTTACAATTTCTTAGCTTTAAAATTTAATGTTTGAACGATAAATGCATAATAAAAATAAATTTGAGTTTTGATTTTTAAGCAAGCTGTGAGTTTCATCATTATTTTTCATGATTAATGAAAACGGCTGCTTTTATTATCTATAATTAAACATTCATTAAAATTTATAATTCTAGTTTTAAAGTATTGAAAGAGGATCTCAAAATCTATCAAAAATAATAATTAGTAGCTTTTTAGGCATTCCAAAATCAGAAGAGAAATATTAAATTCATTATTCCTTCATTTTAATTTATTGAAAGTTACTAGACATTTAAAATTTTATTTTCCAGAAATATTTGTACTGAAAAAAAATAATACAAAAAAAGGCAGAAATTCTAGATTTAATTTGAAGTATTTCTGAAAGATAATCTAAATGTGCTTGCAAAAATATTTGTAATTAATAACAAATTCTCATCATATAGAATCCTAGCCTTATTTATTAAAGATTTTTTTAAAGTTTTTTTATAACTATTTCTTAATATAATTTTACAGCAATGAAATCTTATACATTAAATTCTGAATAAAACATATATAATCTTACTTTGTTTAAATTAATCGTCTTTAATCTGGCGATTACCTACAAATTAATAAATTTTTATGTAGAAAATTTTTTTTGTTATAAATCGGTTATTAATTGTTTAGAAAATAGACCATACTTTTCAGAATTATTACAATGTTATGAGTAATTGAAATTCTCGGGAAAAAATCACTATAAATTATAAGAATTGACAATAGAACAAAATAATGTTAATAGTGATTTATATTAAAAACCGATCAAAATATGTTAGGAATAAAAATTGTATTCGATTTTATGAGTTCAATAAATTAATATTAAAAAATTCAAATCT
>JAOUZG010030082.1:8793859-8809903 GCA_026289955.1 Argiope argentata
CTCTCAGTTTGTACTTTTAAAAGCATGATGACGCAATAATTTAAAAGCAAAGTAAATTAAATTTCTGTACATATCTAATAAATGGATTATTTCATCTTAGTTTGTATTTTTAAAAGCATGACGACGCGATAATTCAAAAGCTCAGTGAATTAAATGTATGAAAATAGAATGTAAATTTTGTGAATACAGTAGTAGTTCCGTGTTAATCGATTGAAAACAACGCATCTAAAACAAAAAATAATTCTTTGGTCACCTATTATTAAACACAAGAGATAAATCGGAAGAATTTTGCTAAAAACTTTATGGAAGTTTCAATTAAAATGACTAATACAACTAGAGATATTAAAAAATTATTGTTTGCCAATGTCATTCGAGGGATAAATACATTTTATCCAGGGGTGAGAATAATGCCATTTGTAGTGTATATGTAAAGGTGTTTTGAGAAATACACACTATCCTCTGAATATGTTTAAAAATGCTTCCTGAAATAATATCAAAATTTCCAAAATTTTCTTTTTAAATATAGTTTATTTTGTTGGATGCACAAAAGATGAATAAGAATACTGGACAATGTCCGAATGAAAATCAGTACTTAAAATAGCATTAAATAATATATACAAGTTATAATTTCTTTTTTCTGAGCTCAAAACTCAGACGCATAGGATAAACGTTTCGAAGAGTGATATTTGGGTAAAAGAGTACTTTATCCCTTTTGTCTAGGGATTTAACTCGAAAATGAGCCAGAACGTAAGCTACCATAGTTTTCGCTTCCATCATTGCAAATTTTTGACCTAAAAGAAAGGAAATTGTGTAAGGTTAAAATATAGTATAATACTAAAATATATACGTTAAGAAAAAAGAAATACATAAAATACTAAGAAGATTTGAAGCTATTAAATCAATAAATTAAAATATGGAATAAAAATGTATCAAATTTATTTTGATTAAAACAATATTTGGAAAAATATTATATTCATATAATTACATGATTTTGATATAAATACTATAAAGTTGATTATTTTTTTATCTTAGTAATAATTACTTCATTTTTAAAATCCTTATTTATTTTAATATGTGTAATGGTTGTTGTTGTTCTAGGGTTCCTCTTTAAAATGGAAGGAGTGGTGCAGTAGCTTCTGAGATTAAGACCCTTGAGCATCTGCGGGTTGAAGTGTGACTTCTTGCTCATATACGTCACAAACATGGGGCGGACTTCATTCATGCATTTCATTGATTCATCCACAATTCGAAATTTAGATCTAGAAAACAGAACGATCACCTCTAACCCAGTACCCCCAATGGTACGATTTTAAAGCATCAAGAGTTATATTGGGTGTGTGAATGCGTCGATGCGTCAAGTAATTCTGACGGCTTTGTTTTTGCTTGCCACTTTAAGAGAGTTTGAAGTATTTGTTTTGCTTGCCGTGTCAAGTTAGTCTAACGGCTTTTGTGGCCGGTAGATGGCGCCACGACTTTTGAACTATTTTGCTTTGTCAAGTTCATCAATGTGGCAATTGAAGATCGGCGTTAAAACATGCCACGGTGGGGCAATAGTGAAGTAACCACAATACCAAAAGTACACTTTAGTATCGTAAATATTATCTGGCATATGAAGCTAGCGCCACATATTTCTATGAAAGGATCAACTGCCATTTCGTTTTAGGTTTTCTGTTTCTAACTATAAATTTTTGTCTGTTCTTTAACATCGTAATGCATGAAATTTAATTGTTTTTCCCCATTATTTAAACATAATTGCCACAACATTATTGTCACCAAGCTTAAAATCAAAGCATTGTGTTTTGAATATTAAATTAAAAATCATCTAAAATTTGATAAGTAAACGCCAATATTAAAACCAGTATCATGCCAAAAATATTTAAAGATTATTAGGAATAAATAAATACTATCAAAAATGTTTACTAAATATATATCTACAACCTGTCATTCTTCAATGTTCATGGTACATTTTAGGACTTGAATATCATCTACTTCCGCAATATGTGAATTTGTAATTGTGGAATCTTGTTTTTAGAAACAATTTACGTTAAGATTATGGTTATTAATGCATCAGGTATTTAATTAATTCAAGGGTTAAATTCAGCGATTATATTCTCAGAATATAAAGTGTATTAGTTCGCGTTCTCATGTTATTATTAATTCCTTAAAATTCAATTTATTCTCTTACTTAGAAACGATATGAAATCGGAAACTAAAGGTTTATCCACATTTCATTTTTTTGGCTCTGAGCTTAGTATTTGGTTATTAGTTATATAAAGGCATTAAATTTGAGATTAAAAATGTTGTTTGCCAAAATTTTTTAGGCTTGATTCTGAAATATCACACTTAAAAGTATACATATTTGACTTTTTTTTTCAATTTCAAATAGAACAGATGGCAAAACCAAGTGTTGAGCAGTTAATATAAATATTAATAGATATAATTTTCAAATTTGCTACAAGATGACGCCACTCGTAATGAATTAGATAAAATATATGTCAGTGCATCTTTAGCTTAATGGAGTTATAAATTGCGCTTTATTTTCCAAAAGGGAAATTCAAATGTTAAGCATTTTAACGATCTATCTCATCAAAATGTCAATGAGACATAAATAGCAAAAGTCTTTTCCGCTATGTGTTTAAAAATCCTGTATTAGTTCGCGAAATTTGTTTTTTGTATTGAAGCTACTTCTAGAGGTATTTTGATATAAAGATTATTTTCTTTTTATTTCCAAAAAATACTGTACCGAAAATGAAATTCTATTTTTCCTTTATAATGGTGCATTTCAGATGAAAAAATTAAAGTTTACGAGTAAAAATAAGATGTTTATTGTAATCCTAATTTTTCATCTAACTCCTCTTCTATCAAAAATACTCCATTCTAATACAAAGTGTAAAACAATCATGATTCAGGTTCTAAGGAATTTTTTCAATTCATGTAATTATATTACCTATGCAGTTCCTAGGTCCTGCAGAAAAGGGAATATAGGCATAAGGGTGTCTTCCCGTACAATTTTCAGGAAGAAAACGATCCGGATCGAATTTCTCAGGATCAGGAAAAACTTCAGGTTCTCTATGTAAGGCTGCAATCAAAATAATGCAGATTGAACCTTTCTCCACCGTGTGATTCACTACAATAGAAAATTGCATGTATTAGTTTTTTCTACTTTTTCGTATATGCATTGGTACAGTATATAGGGAACTAAATTTCTTTGATTGATTTCTAACAATAATGCTCGAAAAAGTTATTAAACTAATTAACACTAGATTTACGAACCGAGCCAATTTGGCTCATTAAAAATTAAATATTACTTTTTAAAAACATACGTTGGTTTTTAGTTAAGTAATGAAATATATTTAAACATTCATTCCTCTTCCCCGCAGATCCCTTCATTTCGCATTATCGAATGGGGTATACCTATTTTCACGGTTGTGAGCCAATTTGACTCATAGAGTGATTTAACAATTAATCGCTTAGCATGAATTTTATTGGTCCTATCAGGCCTGGGCAACAGTCAAGTCGCGTTTGATTTGTTTCTCTTCTCACATTGCATTCCTTACATACATTATTTGAGTGTTTGTGGGAGCCATTGCCACTTGTTTTCGCTACTCCGCTACATTATTACCCACTTCTGTCATCATTTTGATTTATACATCGCATGTGAGCCGTGGTGTGAAGTAATATACAATTTATAATTTTATCAAATTCATTTTTTTGTCAGAAATATTTGATCCACAAAGGTAATTTTGTAATTTATTTGTAAAAGGTTGATATTTATTTGATCTGGTTGTCTAGGGTTTCTATTATGGAAAAAAAGCAGAAAAACTATCTTTTGTTGAAAAATCCAATCAAAATAATGAAAGACCAATCAGATAATGAATCAGATGCTATTGATATTGACGAAAGTGATAATGAAATTGAATTAGTGGAGAAAGTCAATAAAAGTGAATCTTCAAGCAGTGAAGATGAAGTTTATCGTTACACAGCTCCTAGTAAAAAAAGAGCTGGAGTTATTTCTAATTCTGAAACCGAAAATGTTATAGACGCTATCGATACATCTTCTGATAAAGAAATTTCAGCCGAAAAGGATGCTGATGGGAATTTACGGAACATTGAACGAAGGCATATCACATATAAAGACCAAGTAAATATTTCACGAAAAGATTTTATTTTCCAATTGGCCGAAGAGCTAAGAATTAAATATAGAGAAGAAGTCGAGAACATTTCAATCCCAATAACAGAAATTCATGCTACTGACGCACAGAAGAATTGTCAAGTTCAGCAATAATGCAAAAGAAACAGATGTACAAACCATTGTGATAAATGTAATTGAAATGTTTGAGGAACATGTGTTTCAAAAACATAGTTTATACGCAAAATTTTTTTCCATGAATTTTGTGAGTTGATCCATGGATAACATCACCCCCTTGGCGCACTTTTCAAAATCGCCAACTCCCTGCACTCTTGCGCCTTATCTCCCAGAGGAAGATATCCTCCAACGACAACATTGGGTCGCCATATTTGGCGCTAAATATCCTTGGCGAAAAGGGGGGGAGATGCTCTCTCCTGTTGCACCAATTTTTTGATAATAAACATTTTATTTAAATTCATTTGGAACTATTTTCTTTGTAAAAAACTTCAATTTTCTTGTATAAGTCAAAATGGCTCACTTCAGTAAAAAAAGGTTTATAGCCAACATCCGTAAATCTAGGTACGAATAAACGAACACAAAGCAAAAATTCCGGGTTGTGCATATAGAATTGTTGAGGAATATTCAAAATAATTTTCAGCTTGTAACTTTCTTATTTGATTAAATATAGATATATCGTTGAAATTTCAATCGTTAATAAAATGCTTTTTATTCATTAACTTCAAAACAATTCTTGTAGTAGTTCGTATTTGATCTTACTACATTTTTTTTCAAATATTAATTCATTAGTTTGGTTTATTTTTTATTAATTAATTAAAAACTAACTTTTTCACCAAAAAGCTTTATTTCCCTACAGTCAAAGAGTCTAGATTAGAACATAAGCTTCAATTTATTCCGATTAACTGAGTGATTAATTCTTTATTAATTAAAAACTAATTTCCCCTTTCACCAAATGAGTAATTCTCCAGTTTGTTTTTTCCAAGCTAATAAAGTTAGGCATAGCTTTTATTCAGCAAATTATTTCAAACGTTTCGGTTTATTTTTTTCATGTTTGATGCGTTTAAAATTAAACACTGCTAATTCATAGAATTTTCGGATTAATTTTGAAGTTCTTTCGAATTAAAATAAAACGGATTCAAAGAAACTGAAAATTTCTAATATCTATACCGCGTTACACCCAATCGGTATAAAAAAGTCAAGTATTTGCGTTGCCCCAATTGGAGTTGAAAATTCATGCATGTACAGTGTGTTCTCTCTCACACACACTTAGGTTACGGGTTCGAAGCTCACCAACCAAAAGATTACCCGAATGTGTGGCGATTGGTACTCGCAAAGTCATCCATGGCGAGATATATCACTGGGGGTACTGGGTCAGAGGGGATCATTCTCTGTTCTAGGCCTAAATTACGATCTGAGATGAATGAATGAATATGCATGAATGAAGTTCGCCCCCTAAAAAAGGTTGTGACGTGTGAGTAGTTAAGTCGTACTCTTGACCCTAGATGGCGCTACTTGTAAAACAAAGAGACGCATTTCTTAGGCTTAAAATCATCTGCTGTTCGTATCAGCGGGAGCTTGTCCAAGGCAAATGCCATTAGTCACAACACAAACAGCGAGTTCTAAGTTATTTTCAACGTATACAGACTTGATTTTGTTTTGCCCAGACCTAATTTTTTGATAAAATATTTATGTTAATTGTTAACTATTTAGTAAAAAGTAACTAAATTAAAATTTTTCTTTGTTGAGTTAAAAATTTCTTGTATTATTTGTTTTTATGCTAACTAATTGTTCCAGACTATCAGCTGGTATGACGGGATTATTGGTTATTTTTCATTTCAAACGAATTATTTTTTTATATAATTCCATATTCGAGATTTCGCCAAGTGGGATTCTTGCTTACTTCTTTCTAATTGAGCTCATGAAATTCCATGGAATCATAACAACGTTAATAACTTACATATTGGATTCATCTGCTTTCTGACTATCGAAGAGCTGTATCTTCACTTTTTTTTAGTTTCGTAACCATACAGATATGAATTGAAATAATTTTTGTTTAATTTTTATTATTAGAAGAAGTGAACTTCGTAGCAACAATGTAATTTAACTTTAAAAATTAGTTATAAAGTATTTTTTTAAAAAAAATTTCAGCATTCATTAAATATTTGTTTGTTTATTGCAGTGTTATAAGAAATGCATTTTTTTTTAATTTTGAAGAGATGTAAATTTTATTCTTTTGCAATAATATTTCGAGGAGTTATCGTAGATAAATGACAAAAAATCATTTCAATTTTTATTCCTTAAAGTTGCAAATAACTGCTCCGAGCTGCACATTCTGACTCTCCAAGGTGTATTTGTGTCAAATTCGGTTGATATACTTCAAGAAAGTCGTGATCTTAAGAGTATCAAAACACAAATATTCATCAGTCTGCAACTATTCACAATTCACTGTTTAGAATTTTTGTATCGTGAAGAAATATATCTTGATCTATGAACACGAATTAAAGTTAAAATATAGTTTATTGTACCCCACTTCTCACTTAAATGAATCATAAGAAGATACTGCATGATTCTGAACTGTAGTATATATAATAAAAGAACTTCAGGCAAATTTGTAAAGAAAATTTGTGAAACCAGTGTAAAATAATAGGGAAATAAAATGAAATCAAAGATTCTCTTGACCATGCACATAGACGAAAGAAAGGAGTACAATCATAATGAAATCAACATACATGATGGTCACTTCTCTGTATTCAAGATGGTGCCTGTTGCAATTCAAATAAATCTTCACTAAACTAAAATTGTTGTTGGATTTGAAATGTATGTGGACTTTAAGAGATCGCTCGGTTATATAAAATATTCTTTTCAATGGGCATATATATGACACAGTGTAATCTTAGGTTTTAATCTATCCATATATTTAACAATTTTGTAGGTTCCACGGGGTTTTAGATTTAATCTCTCAGCTATTCTTATGATACTCCTTCCACTTTCAATGAGTTTATATTTCATACTGGGCAGAATGGCAATTATGCTGATATATTGGATATCCCGCCCTACTGCTAAAACCATGCAGTGTAATGTCTTGATCTTGACCGATCAAATAAAAATGTGGAGTAAAAGTCAATTATTTTACTTTAAGCCATATACGAAAAAACAACTTGCTCTCATCTACGTTACGATTTCTTGCAAATTTCAGGATAACAGTTGAAAGTTAATCACGTAATAGTTTCTCGACCGATTCGGGGAACAATCACAAACACAAAAAACCTAACAAGTTTGTTAGATTAAACGACTACTATAGGGGTCAGGTTCAGAAATACACAGATCTTTATCGGGTGGACTTTAATACAGAAACTCGAATTACATGGAGCATCTCATAAAATCAGTAACACCTTTGAACACCCACGTCTTTCCAACTCCCCCTTAAGCGGATCTCACTGCTCTTTTCTCCCAAAAAAATCTCACTTTTTATTTCCTTTAAATCTCCACCTCTGAGATAAATTTGAGTCTTTTTAATAGGCAATAGCTTTTGAGGGTTTGGGCTTTAGTCGGTCGTGGAATTATTTGTTCAGGATCCCTATTTGTAGTTGAAGCTTCCAAAACAGGGGTTAATTATATTCGATTCAACCGGCTAACGACCCCTTCCTTTGCTCTACAAACATCTGTCTCTTACTTTCTCAATTGTTAAGAGTTTTTCTACAGAATATAATTCGAAAGACGATTTATTCTTGATTTTATTATTGAAATTTTTTAAAGGTTTTGGATTCATAAATATTGTCTTTAGCATCAACAATAAGAAGGAATGGGTATTTTGACAGAGCTACTAAAGAAATAAAATAAACTTGCTTCCTAGGTTTGTAATTGTTAATTATATTCCTACCGAATACGGGGATGAAGAAAAAAATAACTAATAGGAAAATAAAGTTCAGAAATAATTTATATTAACCTGTAGGAAAAGTTATTTTTTATACTCTTTTCTTTTATTATGTTTATTGGTTCCCATTAAGAGCTTCACTAAATTAACTCGCTTTTGTTCATTAGAGTAGATAGCATTCGTATATTAGAGTAAATGTCATTCATTTATTTGAGTAGATAGCTTTTATTCATTATAGGTAGCGTCATTAATAATGATTATTTTATCGTGTTTTATAGATATATAGAATATTAAAATAGGCTTCTTAAAACAGTGGAATAAAACTTTTCTGATTTTATTGCAAATACTATTGCATAAATTAAATACTTACATTTCAACATTCAAGAAAAATCCGTCAAGCTGCTTATTATTTTTTTTACTTCAAGAAGCAAATCATAGGATATTTAACTATCTGATTTAAATTGAATTGTTTTTATATTTAAATACAATGTCACTATCGTAATTTTTTCCTCTAGATGAATATAACTAGATGCATATGATATTAAAAGAATAAATTGAAAAGAAATTCGATAATGACACAAAATAGCTATGATGTCTATCTTACAAATAATAGAAAAATCTGATTTTCCTCATACTAAATTTCCAGATTTTCCTGACAATAAAGCCTGAAAAAATTCAATAAAGAAGTACTTACAAACTTTAAAATCCTGATCGTTTTCCCTTGTAATAAAGGGTATCACTGGATATAGCCTCATGGTCTCCTAAATGGATAAACAGACATTAAAAATGGAGTTAAACAGACATTAAAAATATATAATAAACCAAATTTTTCTTTTAAATACAATTTGAAAAAATGTGTACATTTCCTTTCATTTAATAATGTTAATATATACCATATTAATATTCTATCTTATCCGATTCTAAAAGCTGCAAATGGAGATGCGAAGATGAAGACTGGATTTCACCAACTTTATTTTTCATAGGAACATGAAGCAAGCTAGACTATATCATAGGTTAAAAAAATTTCATAACAATTCTTAACAGTGAATGAAAGACAAAGCTACAGATTTCGTTATGGAGGATAAAAGATTACTTTTCAATAATATTGACGAATTTTGGATAATGTTAACTTTATAATAATATTAAAACGAATGCATATGTAATATTTATTTCTGGGACACTAGCTTCATAAGCCAGTTAAGAATCTGTGGACACGGATTATCACTTTTGTGTAGTGATTATGTCACGGGGCTATGGAGCCTAGCGTTGCGCCTTGACCTTCCGTCCCTACATTGGTGACCTTGATTACGCAACTTCGGCGCTATCTGCCCGGAAGAAAAAAAATGGCAAACTAACTTGACCCTAATCACCAATTTACAGCAAAAACTCTCCACGCTTGCTATTAAAATTGTTGAAATAATATCGTTCGTCTCTCTGTTAACTCACTGGTGGAGGAATATTGTTGCGCTGGCTTCATAAGCCAGTTAACAATCTCTGCACAAGGGAAATCGCTTTTTCTGGTGGTTATGTTATTAGGTCATGGAACCTAGTGCCGCGGGTTCGGTCCTTGATCTTCAATCACCTCATATCTATACTCAGTGGAGCTCTCAACTACTGTACTGTATTGGTGTACAGTAAGTACAAACAGATATATATCTATACTTTGTCGACAATTAGTTGATTTCCCTATCAGTAGTGATTATCGTACAGAGTTATAAGACTCCGAATTAAACCAACGGTAGTGGTTTCCCGCCATGCTAGAGACCGACTTACATAACACTAGCTTACAATATTAACGAATAATTTCTTCAGCTGAATTTAAGAATTTTGCTAATATATCGTGTTATCCGTGGTGAATAATTTGGCAATTAATCCTTGTCTGCGTTAAGAATATTTAAAAAATGAATTCATGTTCTAAACATATTTTTCTTAATTGTAAAAGAACTGTATATGTTTTGTTTGGTATATATTTAAAAATCTATGGACTCCGAATTAAACCAACGGTAGTGGTTTCCCGCCATGCTGGAGACGGACTTACAAAATCAGCGTACAATATTAACGAATTATTTCTTCACCAGAATTTAACAATTTTGCTAATCTATCGTGTTATTCGTGGTGAGTAATTTGGCGATTAATCCTTGTTTGCGTTAAGAATATTCAAAAAAGGAATTCACGTTCTGAACATATTTTCTTAACGATTGAATCAAGAATTTTGTAAATATTTTGTTTGGTATGCACTTGCAAACATCCATAAGAAATTTGATACATTTAAGGCATAAGCGCTTCTGAGTTATCACGTTGACTTGGTTTTGAAAGTACAGGACAACAGACAGTCAACCTGTAATTGGATATGATTCAATATTTGACAAGTATCTGCTTTTTCGATGTTAAATAAGTGTATCCACTTTTATCTATCTTTATTGCAGGTACCGTATTGAATTACATTCGAATATACGGCCTCCCACTTAAAATATTTCATACAATATTTGATGTAAATCTGCAAATTTGATGTTAAGACGCTATATGATATTTCAATCATCTTTGTCAAAGGCAGACAGACATTTTAGAAAGATGTTCTTTTTTTCACACTCAAAGAAGTCTAAAAGATAATTTAACATCTAAACTTCGTCAAATTCTCGAGTTCAAAATCTTTTTTTGACGATTACTATATCTTTTTTATAATACTTATAAGGAAGAGTTAATAATAGCTGCGAATATAACTTTCAAACAGAATCAAAGAATTGAAGAAAAACCTTGTGAAAAAATACTATGAATGTATAGTAAGAAATGCTAGAGAGAATGAAAATTTAATTTCGTCACTTAGATTATTTAAAAAAAAATGCACAAATACTAAGATTTAAAAAATATATATGAATTTAATATATTTACCAAAATGGAAGCTCATGACCTTGCATCCCTTTTTAAGAGTCATAATGCAATGACTATTAATATTTTTACCTCTTGTGTTGAGATTCTTGTGATTCACTTTCTTTTACAAGACATGGAGTCCACTAATTTTAAACACCATTGTATTTATTAGAAAAACTTAAGTTTTGATCAATCTTTCACAATATTTAATCAAAACAAGTTCAAAAGTACTCTTATTTTTTTTAATTACCTTATTAGTGCATGGATATGTTAACTTCAAATTTCAAATTTATATGCACGATAATTATTTAAATTTTTAACGAATTTCTCCTTAATAATGACACGAATTATAATAACGAATAATAACGAATTTCTCCTTAAAAATAGGTTTTTGTAATTGAGTATTCATTTCCTTAATCAAATTCTGGAGATGTGAAGTTTTACACGTGGTTCTGAATGATAATCCTCTACAGAAACCGAAATATTTTCAGAATATTTTTTTTAATATTTAGATTAATTTTATTGGGTCTTTTTTCAAGCTCGTGTCGCCATCTGGTCAAAAAGTTTTATTCTAAATTTTCCGAAATGAAATTAATAATGAATTATGAATTTAAAAAAATTAAAAATTAATAGATAATTCAAGTTTAAATTTTTTTATCCTTTTCGCATGAATAAAGGGCTTTTTAAGAAAATCTGTTTTTATAAAATCTACTTATTTTTAGAGAAATATTTTTTCCATCTCAGTAAATAGTTGTTTTTGTCATGTCAAAACGTGATGTTGTTTTAGTAATGAGATTTTGTGGTGTCAACAAAACCTCGTAGGCGAAAATTAATAGGAGAAATTATAGGAGAAAAATTAAAATTTTATTATCTGCACGAGCATCTCAAAAAATCAACTTTTCATAACGTGATGTCATTCCATTTACAAAAGTTCTAAATAAAAAATAGATTAATGACTACAGCAAATAAAACATTGAAAAATTTCATTTTGAACACTTGATTATATAAAAAGAAATAAACGGGAAATGTGATATTTTTTAAACAATAAAAGCGACACAAAGTTTTTTAGATCGTTTGCAATACTAAAGTGACTTATTAAATGAAACAATTAAATTGAATAAACGTCTAGTTTAACTCGCCCGAGCACGTGGTGCCTGTCCGTTCAAAAAATTGTGTTCTGACGTTATACATTGAAATATGCATAGCAGATTTCCTTTTAATCTTTATTTTTTGATGATTTCATGAGAATCTAGAATATCATCTCTAGTCCCGTCTCCATTATGTGACTATGTTTTAGAAACATACTGAAAACGGAATTGAATCTAAAAAGGTATCATATTTCTTGAATATAAAAGTTTATGAAAATGATAGGAATTAATAATTTCTTTCGTAAACCAACTGAACAGATTTGATGCTATTTTTTTAATAACAAGAACACAGCGCCCAAATTTGAAAATTGTGCAAGAAGAAATAATTGAAATATTCGCGGATTATTAATCAGGAAATTGTGTCTTAAAAATGTAATAATTTTTAGATCACATTTTAACAATTTATTAATAATACTTAAAGGGATTCATTTTAACCTGTTTTTTTTATTTCCAAAAATCTAGAAGAAATAAATGAATTGTCAAAGTCCATAGCTTTCTAGAAAAAACGGAAAAATTTAAAAAAAATTTCAATAAACAAGAAAAAAAGATTTAAATTCCTTCGTCTGTAAGCTTCAATTATTATAACCTATCCATATTTGGTGACCAGTTGATTCGTTGGGATTAATGATAGCTAAAATGTGAACTAAATATTTTATGTTACTTTGTTTATAGAACTTCCTTGGATAAATAATTTTAAAATAAAAATTTTGGTAGAGAATCCTACTTTTATAACTCAATCTTTTTAGAAAGCTTACGACGTTCTATATAAAGTGCTATGCAATTCTTTTATTTCTCTTTTCCTTAATACATTTATGTCAGCAATGCTTGAAAATGGATGTAAAACATTTTAAAGTTGCTTGCTTATGCTAATTTATTTTAAATACAATTGGGTTCAGCTCAGATGTTATCCTGTGCGATTAAAAATTAAGAGGTCCTTTTCCAAATAGTTCTAATGTTGCATTACAATGGCACGCCAATACAACTAAAAATAAACTAAACTTAATTACAATGCAAAAGTTTTGCTAAAAATATACCTGATATTGAATTGACTAAGAAAGAAAAAAGGAATCGAATTCTCATTGCATGATCACCAACAATAAAAATAAAAAATTGGTATGAAATATTACAGGCAATAGCTACAACTATATGTGATCGTATTAAAAATGAGTTGCTGTAAAGTACTTTTAAAAATGGGATTGGAAACATCAACAAATTTTTTAATATTTTAATAATTAACATAATCATCAATATTTTTTAAATATTTAAAAATTGTTTTTTGTTGTTGTGATACTGGTGCAGATGACAAAATGAAATTTTGTTACATGGAGCTCAATTCCATATTTTCTAACGAATAAAATAAATTTGATCTTACAAAAGTATTTGTATAAGAGATATTAAAGACCGAAGAAGGATTTGCTTACTTTGATAACGCATTCCAGATATTTCATTTGTGATAGGATTTCTCGTGAGATATCCACATTTTTATCGTCTCCAAACATTAAATCCAACTCCTCATGTACTTTTTTTTGCACTTCTGGATAAATTCCTAAACAATACAAAACCCAACTCACTACAGTAGCTGTAGTCTCTTGTCCCTGGAAACATAAAATTTAAGATTAAATGTTAAAAAAATAGATTATTAGAAATCATGTTGTGCAATAACAACAGATATCAATGATTACATTCTCGGATAACAAATTAGTTTTCTTATTTTAATTATAATTTATTTTTATATAATTTATTTAATTAGTTAACTACGATACTTTAGCCGGGCAGAAGTGAAAATTCGCAAAAGAAATTTGGCGGAATGTTACGTTATTTGGCGATTTTTCACTTGAACCCGGATAACGGAAAAGTACCCTGACTGCCTTTGCTGAGCAACTATTTCAGCTATAATATTGTTTACTATTGATTTCAATGAAACCTCCTAGATATAATTTTATGTCTATTTAGTTAAAATTACCAAGCATTAAAAGCATGTTGCCTTAATAAACCTACATATCTTCTGTTTATTTTTACACGAGCAATCTCAATAAAGATTACTTCCGATGTATCATAATTTGTTTAAAAATGTAAATTTTGCTACTCTTCTCTTTTATAATTTTTATGGTATTGCAAAATCAATTTTTTTCTTTAAATAATTTACATCGAATTCTTCTTCGTTGTCTTTCAACATAGGGAGAAAAATCCGCGATTTCAAAGGACAATGGATACTATTAAACACTTTTAGGAATAACTGAACTAGGGTTGGGAAGTTTTTATGTGTATGCATTAATATATAAATAAGTCAAATTTCTTAAAACATTTTAATTTAGATTGATTAATTTTAATGTAAATAAAATTAAAAGATAAATAATTTTTAAAAGTATATTCCATGGTGACTTAATTTGTAATTTTCCTATTAATTTTTCTCTTTTTACCCAATATAAATTTATTTGGAACGAAATTACATATAATCTTGTAATTCCTATTAATGAGTACACTTACAATTTTCATGGGGATTTTATGTTTTACTGAATGAACATCGACTTTTAACTAATTAAATTAATTAAATTGAATTAATTAATTAAATTGAAGCATTCTATTCATACAACTTTTTTCATTTAATATTTGGTTGAAATAATTATTATCACTTTCATTTAATATTTTCGAAACAAATTTCAATAATTTTTGAATTTAAGTATAATATCAGTTTGTGAAAAGTCATGAAGAAGTACTTTCTTTCCTCTTTACCATTCAAATGTATATTTTATTGAATACCATATTTCATTACTCTATTTTAGTAGAACTTAAACAACATAAACATATTTTGGTTAGGAAATAATAAACATAAAATTGAACGTTTTCGTGCATTTTTGATTATTTCAAAGTTCTTTCTTCCCTTAATATCTGATGAAAGAATGAAGTGGTTTACATTTTAAGACAGAAAATTAATATATTTTTATAAATTAAGCCAAAATTGTTGTAAATAATTATAAAAATTGTTATTAAATGGTTATCAATAAAAATATCATTTTTCGAATTTTGAAAAATGTAAAAACCAATTTTTGTGCTATAATATTTACGGGAATTATAATTTGAAGATGAAAAAAACCAAGGACAGTACCAAATTATGTATGTATCACTCTTTGTAGCTCTAGGCCAAACGTTCTGGTCTGTAGAAGTCTAATATTCACACATATAATCACCTTTATAACTAATCAATATTAACATACGTATTTTAAAATTTTTAACCTTTTTTTTCTAACTTGGTAATTAACTTCTAATCTGTTACTAATAAATCATAACTTTCAATAATATAACTTTGTATTTTTTAAAATCGAAGATATAATATTAAATATATAAATGTTATTTACGTTTTTCAAAAATTCGTAAATAAATTTCCAAACTCCTTTACGAAACTATTAGTAGACTGAACTTAAACGTTGTTAAATATATCCAAAGCAAAGGAATAATTTGCATCTTACTTGCTATAGAAAATTTGAAATACAAATGTATTTATCAGTTGTTTCCGTTAATTTTTATTTTCTAAATTTCCAAATATACTCATGTTCGAAAATTTAACATTGAGATCCTTCTGAAATATTCAGTTATTTCCCTATGAATTAATCTACCATCTATAGATAATCTTTTAATAAAATTTCGATAACATTCTTGGTGTTTATTCTGATTTTGGATAGTAAAGAGAGTAGACAATAAAGTAATTCCTAGAAAAAAATTTTTTTATAATGATGCTGGCTAGATTGGATATTTATTCATATAATACCATGGATTATTAATTTTTGTTTTCTGTTTTCAAAAATACTGCAGTATATTTGTAATTTATTGACGGTAATTTTTGTTTTTCTGAGTGAAATTTTTATTCAACAAATCTATGATAATATACACAATTATAATGAAATGTTTCCTTGAATTCATATCCAGTCAATACAACTTGGAAGAGGGTATAAAATTGTGGATAAGATCCATTTTTAGGAACATAAAGCAACTGAAATGAAGTAAAAGGG
>JAOUZG010030082.1:8829903-8843716 GCA_026289955.1 Argiope argentata
ACGTCATTCCTGTTTCCCCAGCATATGGACAGTCAAAATCTTCATATAGTTGCTATGGGGGGCAGTACATTAAATGGATAATGAACTGTCGACTCTTAGTGTATCAGCATTATTACTATATTAGTCTCTTCGGTAGACAGCCCGTTAATGTTGATACGAAGACAAAGTTTCATGGGCTAAGGGTTAAAATAAATCAAAGTTCCCCAACGTGAGCTGAAGTTTAAAAATGTTGGCAAGCACTTATTATGTACCGAGTCTTAAAGTTCTCATGTTGCCTTTCCTTGTCAAGCTAAGATAAGTTCAGAGCCATTTCATGGATTTTTTTAAATAAATTATATATAAGTTGTTATATTTAAAGTGCATCTACTCCAACATATAGAAGGTGTTCCATCGAAACCGGATGACTTCTACATAGCCAGATTCTCTGTTTGAAAGTATAAAAAATACCCCAAAAATTGTAGTTCCACGATGTATATTTTTCGAGAAATGCGAGTGAGAATGTGTGATGTCATTTTCAGCTTAAGGAAATAAATCTTTATTCGGCGGCAGGATTGGGCTTTGGGGGTTCTATTTTATGTGAACCAAGATTTGAAAATCTGACTCTTCTAGATTTTTTTCTATGAGGCCATATAACGGAATTTGTTTGTAACTCGATGCAGTTAAAGAGAAGTGTGCCTCATCCGCCCATAGCGGCCATCTGTCATCTTCATCATATCTAATGAGGAAACAATTTGCGTAGTCCACGCGCAGTTACTCATCTTCAGACTGCAACATCTGGACGTGCTGAAACCGATGAGGAAAGCTTCACAAAACAGAGCAGAAGTCTGAGAACTGTGGTCTTCGAAAAACCCAAATTGCTAGCAACACTTTTCGGAATATGCAATGGACCTGCAGTAATCGTGTTATGCACTTCCGCAACAACTTCAATTGGAACAGATGGTCACCTGGATTGATGTCGATAGCAAATGCATCCAGTTTCTTCAAACTTTCTTACCAAAGCAAAAAAACTTCTTACGGAACATTGGCCTCGTCTTAACTTGTGATTTCGTCAACAAATTCAAGCTGCTTCGGCAACATTTTTCCGGTTCAAATAAAACAGCTTTATCAATTCATCTTGTTATTTCTTTGAAAGCGTCATATTGTTGTCTCAATCGACCTTCTGATTGAACAAACACTTTTCCCAGACTGCATTTTAAAGTTTTTTCCGCAAGCAATGCTTTCCACGGAGTGTCCTGAAATTGGTTCTACTGATGTTTAACCCTGTGAATTATATAAAGTGCGTCAAATATTCTTCTGCCTGTTGTCTTTAATACTTTACAATATTCTTCTTTGCAAATGCTTTTCGCCACATGCTAATCGTTCCAATGCCATTTGTAGTATTTCAATATGCTGATCAATTTGAACTAGAAAAAAAATTGTTGCCATTCGAAACTTTCGGAATTCTCTCACTGTAACTGTAACCGTGGGCTCTGTGTTGTTTACAATCATCACAATCTCCAACGCATACAATCAAACAACCATGTATGAAATTTTGGTTGGGGATAGGTCCATTGGTTGAGCGGATAGGCCGCTAGGGTTTCATATATAGTAAACGATTTTTTAAAAAACCTTTTTGTATAACAATGATGCAATACTGATAAACGCAGATAAAAAAATCTTCAAACGATAATTTTTGGTGGACCATATTCTTTATTTTTGCCAATAAATTTTGGAGGCATCAAAACTTCCTAACTAAAACAACATCATGTTCTCACATGATAAAAAATAATGTCAAAATTAAATAATGATCGTTTCGGTCTTTAGGAAATCTTCCCCTTTTATATGTTCCTGTTTTATATGAGTGAGAAAAATTCTTATTGAGATTAACATATTTTTTCCTTGAGCATAATATCTCGAATACACTTTAAGTTAATTGAGTGAAATTGATTATTTAATTGTTTTCCAAGATAATTTAGACATGTTTAAAATTGAAATTCCAGAATCAAATTGAATATTTATCGGTATATCTAATTTTTTTAGACTATAAAAAAGTATTGATTAGTTAATCATTCACTTAATTTGAATAATATTTTTATATCTAATTATCAATAAAATTTTCACTTATTTTAAACTAAAAGTATACTATTTAATCAAAAACTTAAGACATTGTATAGCATATATCTCATTTATTTAAAACCAAAGAGAATTATTATATTTCTTTATACGGAGGGACAGACATAATTCTGGAGGTTTTTCTCTAAGTGATTGTTTCCTCGTTTATCTTTTAATTTCGAAGTGCTCCCAGTGGATATTAAATTAAATTAAAGGAAGTATATAATCCCAAACAAATTCTGTTGAAATCAGAACCATTGTTTGTTGTCGATGAAGCATAAAAATTCGCACTTAATAAAAATAAATTTCATAATTTAGAAGAAGAAAAAAGAGCATTTTTATATTGTCATTGCAGGAATGTGGAATTGAATAGTCTCTATAATTGATTTTTCTTGTGACGTGTATGCGATTAAAATATAGTTTATAAGTATCGTATCTGCAAATATTGTTTTATCCCTGTATAAGATATGTGCAAAGAAATAATTGATAATTCATTCATTTCTTTAAGCTAAAGCAGCATTCATTCCGATTCAACATTGATTATCTTGATCGTTTTAATAATTTCAGTTTCATATTTAGAACTTTAGAACTATATTTGTACTCCTCTTTTCTATCAACTTTTTTTTTGACTTGGCGAACAAGAGAATAATATTGTGCTCTAACCTATAATCTTAAAAATAATTCGGTTCGAAGTATACGGTAACTCGTTGATAGGTCCAGATTAGAACGAACGATTCATCGGAAATATGAATAACATTATTAGAATTCTTAATTTTATATAAAACGTTGTTACTGTATTTAAATCTACTTTATTGCTATAATATATATTGATGTAATCAAGGAAAAAATATTGTAATATAAAATAAAACGCACTATGCAAGATCGAATATTGTGTTTATTATTTATGGTACTTTGGGAGCCCGTTGACTTATCTGTCAATGATATAAGCCGAGTGAGTGTCTTTTGTTTTTTCAGTATCGCCAGCTAGATCCAACTAACTTAGATACTTTATGCATCACATTCGCTTTCAACACCCCCCCCTTTAAGGAGACACATTCACATACCTTTGAACACACAAGAAGAACAACCATGCCCGAACCAGGACTGGAAACAGATGCCTCAGTCTACGGGTAAAAAGCGTTATCCTTCTGACAGGACGTCGTATAAGGATGAGTATTCTATTTATATATAACAGAACGGTAGAAACAACCCCTATTTCGGATCCATTCTTAATTTACAAAAGATATATGGATTCATCAAACAAATTTTGCTAATATTTCTCAGCAATTTTTCCAGTTTGCAAATTTTCAAAAACTACTTGATGCTACAAATCAGCCATTGGTTTATTAATGATGAAAGATATAAAACAGTTACATTGAATTATTTTATTGTGAAAATATGTCTCATAGTCAATATTTTAGATCATTAAAAATTTTATTGAGACATCTCAATATTTTTCAGAAAACATTACAAAAAAACTATATGCTAATAGAATTGAGAGCTGACAATGATAGAATAAGCATACACAAATATGGCTATCGAATTAATATTATTTTATTAGATTTTTCTTTTATATACTGAGATTCACTCATTTAAAAAATACAAGGAAATGATTTTGGTACGATTTTCAGTAGAATTTGGAAAAATAATAATAATTTATATGTAATAGAAAAGAAATATTTTGATTTATCTGATATAAAAAAAATTAAAATTAAGGGAAATTTATTCTTTTAACATTTACATTTTGAACTACAGTGATCAAGAAATCTGATAATTTGTTAAAAAAATTATAAAAGATAAATCCTTGATACACTTTACTAAAGAAATATTGAAAGTCCATTCAAAAATAGTTATTAAGTGTAATGTTATAATTTTTCAATCGATGTAGTAATATATTTCTTATAGCAGCTTTACAAGCACGCTTATGAACTGTTAAGGATTTAAGCCGTATTTGTGAAGTCTCTTCCGAGGGCTAAGGCCTTGAGCACCCGAGAGCAGAAGCCTGACTTGCAGCTTAAAAGAAGATGACATTTGCTTACACAAACTATTTTTATTTCTAGAAGGAGGAAGCTCTTTCTTTTCTCAGAAAGAACAGAACAATTCTGGAGATAATAATTTTTGCATAACACAATAAAAAATTTTGATTAATACCACAAAGAATTTTGAATTAGAATTTGCTCTTAAACTAATTGAAACATAAGTTTTACAGACTTGACATAATAGCTTATACACTTCTAGCCATGCATTTATATTAATATATTTCTTCCTGTACCTAAAATACGACATGTGGTTAAATACTTTGTTAGCGGATTTGTACCTCTGCATAACCCATGTCCGCAGAAACGCTTTCTCTATAAGCATTTACTAGCTACTTTTTAATAGCAGTGGAAGTTTCCAACTATTTCACTCCTTGTTTTTCATTTATTTTGAAGAAACCAAATCGATTTCAAAAAGAGAGAAATACCTGCTAAATTTGAAACGTAAGTAAAACCTTTTTCCCTAAAAATATCATATTGTTTGCATTAAAAATAGTCAGCATTTATCAGTTAATAGAATAAATGTTTTTGTTTCTTTAGTAATTGTTTTTAACAGCAAAACAAACATGCATTGCTAATGTAATAATCTTTACCCTTATAAAAATAATTTGGTGAAAGTTGGAAAAAATTTAAAATAAAACTTCTTTAAATTTATAATTGTATGTCAGTATAGTAAAGAATCTAAATCACGGAATCAATAAATATATGTATTATATCTACATTTCACCATAACTAAAACAAAACAATTAGTGATATGTTGAATATGGCATTAAAAAATTTGCCCTTTTATAAGAATGGCCTTATTAAAGCATATCCAATCAGAAATAAGTTGAAAAACGGTTGTCAGAATGAAAAAAAATTATAAATACTATATTAAAAATGATTTACTCATGCAAGAAAAAATAATAAAACTATGCAATAAAGAATGAATTAGAACAAAAATGAATTAGAACAAAAGCAGACAAAGAACCTCTTTATTTTTGTTAACAGTTCTGTTAATTGCCGTTCATATTATTTACATTTCAGAATCAAATGAGTAAGTTCAACATTTCTTTTCAATTTCCTTGCAAGTAAATGCTTAAAAATTTTTGAAATATGCATAATAAAAATTTATTGTGGAATCATATTTTTAAATTTATAACATTTAATTTTACCAGTTTTAAAGATGAAATTGTTTAAATACCATTTTTTCTGAGAAACTAAATTTTTTTACTTTCTTCCTATATGTTTTAAGTGACCAAAGGATTTTTTAAATATTATTCTCAGATGTTGCTTAAAATCTAACTCATTAATTTATTTTAATATTGTTTTCTTACTAGTGAAGTCTAATACCGAAAAAGAAGTAGGAAAAATCCGATTTTAGTCTAAAGAAATTGAATTAGAGATTTTTTAAAGCTATTTTAAGTTTTTAAAAAACATAATGTATTTCAATTTTGTCTATAATTAAAAGCATGAGTAAAAAAATCTGGAAAATAAAAAAAAGCACTACGTGCTTGCGCAAGTTAAATTATATTTTTATTCGTTTCAACCGTTTCATTGAATTAACAGTTTTATTATTGCAAAAGATCCACACAAAAAATTGTCTTGCATTTATTATTTTTAAAAAAGTCACATTTCCTATTTATTTCATTCTTTATAATCACGTGCTCAAAATGACATCTTTTTATGTTTTATTTATTGTAGTAATTAACTTATTTTTTTAATTAGAGATTTTTAAATGCAATGACAACATGTTGTTAAAAGATTATTTTTTGAGATGCTCGTACAGATAATAAATTTTTAATTTAACGTCAACGGATTTTTGTTAACGCTATAAGCCTCATCCTAAAATCAACATCATCATCTGATATGATTAAAAAATCCTTCTTCATTAATGTTCTTTAATAAAATTGTATTATTGTTGTTTTTGTGTTATGTGTTTTTTTAATGCAAAGTTTGTAAAATATATATGCAGTTTCTAATTTTTTGAAATATTTTTTTCAGCTGAATTTCTTCGAAATTATGGTCCAATATATGGAATTGAAGCCAATTTTTACGATTATTCAGATATTTGTAATAACATATTTGACGTACAAGATATTAAATTTTGTTAAAAAATGTTTTCGATGTTATAGAACTCAACCCTCTTCAATACCAAGAGCTCAATGCAGCGGTCCAATTTTTTATATTTCTCTTTTGAATGCTGTTTACAAGAACTGTATTTATAATATCTCACCTCTGTGTGGTAAGTATTCCCGTATTGTAAAAAGTTTTTTTCCTACATTTCCTTCTTGCTCACAATTTTGAAAATTCATACTTTTTCATATTTTTAATAACATTTGTAATTTCAAGAAAAGTACTGAAACCTATCCTTCATGATATAATATTCAACAAAAGAAACGGAACGTCTTTATTATTTTATTATTTTGTTGTTTATCATGACGCTCCACAAAACCGGTATCAATGGAATTTTTTGAGACGGACGTTTTTTATTTCATAGTTAAAAAAATATATATCAATTAATTAGTATCTCAAATTTTCTCATCATGGAAATCGGATTTTCTTAATAAATCGATGAATTAAGCCCTTTATTAATATATTTTGCTCCGAAATAAAATAAAATAAAATAAAATTTTGCTGCAGAATTCACAATAGTTTCTTAAATATATTTAATTAATTTTATTCGCATGAAAACACTAACAGGGATTGTATATAAAATGAATTTCAAAATACATTTCTTGCTTTTTATTTCATTTTGATTCCAAAAAAAAAATCAAATGCAATCCAGACAGACAAATTAAAGGGTAGCACAGCCTGGTTGGTAGGGAGATGGATTTGCGTCCTGTGGTCTGCGAGTTAGAACCCATTAGCCGAAGATTTACCTTTTGTTTATGGTGGCTGTCGCACGTTTAATCTGTCGTGGTCATAAAGTCCTCCATGTTGAGAGTAATACCACTGAAGGTACGGGATCACTGGTGATCCAGATCTAAATTTTGATCTGTGCTTGAATGCTTGAATTGTATTAATGAAGTAGAAAGGATTTGTGACGTGTGTGAGCTTGAATTCAGGTTTCTTCCCTCAGGTGCTCAAGGGTCTCTATATTCAGACGTTACTGCACACATATTTCAATTGCAAAGTGGAACATTAGAACAACAACAAATAAAAGATTAAGATGAAATCTCCTATGCATATTTCAATGCATCATGTCATAATATGATTTCTTGAACGACCAAGCACCACGTGCTCGTTCAAGTTGAATTATATTTTTATTCATTTGAATGATTTCATTGAATGAAGTCACTTCTTTATTGCAAAGGATCCAAAAAAACTTTGTCTCGCATTTATTGTTAAAAAAAATATCACATTTCCTATTTATTTCATTTCATATAATCACGTGCTCAAAGTGAAATTTTTTCTAGGTTTTATTTGCTGTTGTAATTAACTTATTTTTTTAGTCAGAGCTTTTGTAAATGCAATGGCAACGAGTTATTAGAAGCTGATTTTTTTGAGATGCTTGTGCAGATAGTAAGATTTCAATTTTTTGCCTACGGAAATTTCATCAAAAAACATCATGTTCTGACATGGTAAAAATAATAAATTAATTTGTTTTAATGTTATTGTAAATCAAATTAGTTTCAATGCTCGTAAGAAATATTCATCAACTCGTAAATAAAAAGAACTAATTAGCGTAAATGTTTTTTTAAACAAAAAAAAATTACCAATCTCTTTATTTATTTATTTTTCAAAATAGGAAATATTAATCTCAGGTACAAATGGTTGTTAATAAAATAGGAAATTCGTGAAACAGAGAAGAACTTTTTGTTTATAATGTAGCAGATATTATAATTTGATCGAAATGTATTTCAATAAATTTCAATTACATCACTGTAAAGAATAAATTTAATTTGGCTAATTGAATTTATCTTCACTATCAAGAAAATGTTAGTGAAAGGAAAATTTCGAATACTTTGAGCTAACTGGGCTGTTTTCAAACTCATTAGGATTTTTACGTATTAATGTATATGTATATATGTGTTTGTAAAATTTCGGGAAAAATAAGGCTTTTCAAGATGAAAGACATAAATTTGCACCTGTCATTTGATGTAATTCATCAATAAGAGTCTATTATTTTTTTTGAAATCCTTACGTCAAACAAAATCTAAGGAATTCAGATGATAGAATGAATACATAAATTTTCTTAAAGATTCTTACAAGTACTATATTTGCACAGCTATTGTTGATCATTAAGTCGTAGAAAGAAAGATAATAAATTATTAAAGATTCTTTTAACATCTTAATTCATCAGTAAGCAAAATAAAAAAAAATCTTTTAATAAGAAATTTTAGTAAAGATTCTATTCTTTTATATCAACAGATTGGATATATTTTTTTTCTGATTTGAAAGAAAATTCCACATTGTATAAATTTTATTTGATCTGGAATATTTTCTGATCAGATGATTTGATAATTCCCAGTAATAATTTTAACTATTCGATCCTATTAGACACTTAACACAATGTCATAAAATTAGTTAAATCTCATGTATCACAACGTGTGGATTGATAGAAACAATTAGATAGATAGATAACAAGCAGTTCTGTAATAAGTAGAGAACTAAGATGTTGTCAATCGACAGTGGCCATTTTTGAAATATTTTTATAGATATTTTCAAAAACATTTATATATAACAGAAATGCATGTAACTTCTAATATTATGTTGTTGTATAACCTCAGTTTTATTGTCCTTTGAAACTATTTCTATATTACAATTAACTTTTTTATATATAGGTTATATTTACAAATTTGTTTCAAAAATTTTTATTTTTAAAATTGATAACTGTTTTTAATACATTTTTTTAATAAAAACTATGTACTCTAAATGAAAACAAATATTGTAAAATACATTACAGTTTCTGAGATATCGTTAAAAGTTCATATGCTTCATTTAGTTTTATACCCTCTATTTTAGAAAACTGCCTCACAGAATTTCCATTAAAAGCGTTAAAAAAATTGTGACTTATTCATGACAATCAATAGATTGAGCGAAAAAAAATTGTGAGGTTTAATTTTTAAATTTTGGGATATTAACTTATTAACAATGTTAGTTAGCCCTGTCAATCAGTTCGTCTATCTAAACAAACCTATCCCTTAAACTACAACAAGTATTGTGAAAATACGATAGTAAACAGCAGCTTTATAGGTGTGCTCTATTATTTATTGTTGATGATAGTACAATAGCATAGGCTCATTGGCAAATCTTTTCTAAACTACTTCTGAATTATTCACTAAGAAATTTGGTTTTTATGTTTGATTTCATCACAAGATATTAATTTTTTTAATACTTTTTTGTACAAGCAATTCTAAAACACGCTCTTCTGCAGTTGTTGTTTCTTATGGCACTTGCCATGTAAGGGCTCGTTGAGTAGTCAACGAATTAAGCCTAACTAGCGTCTCTTGTTTTGTAGTAGTGCCGACTAGGGCCAAGAATACAAATTTTGGTACTCACTAATTAGACTTACTAATTAAATTTTAGTTTATGATAAAATACTCTTCAGTCCAGTTGAAAAAAGAATTATTAACTTCAGACATGCAAGTTGATTATCGCTTCCTTACTGGGTTCAGAAACGTTTGGCTATCCTCTATCGATGGTTGGCCTTTCTTCCTATAAAAGAGGTTATACTCGGTCGGTTTATAAGACTCAATCATAATTCATACCTTTACTGTCACTGCGTTCCTATGGTTTCAAATTCTCTTTTGGGTGGATCGGTGTAGTGCTATCCTTGTGATAAAATATAGTGTATTCTAAGTAGGAAAAAACTGCAACTTAAAAATGCATATTTATTAACATGCTGAAAATCTAAAGCATATATAAAATGTCTTTTTAGTATATTTCAAGTGAAAGTAGGAGTTTTCAAATGATAAACATTAGTTTTTTATGAGGAAACCAAAATTTTGTTTTAGCTCATGACACAACAATTCACATATTACATTCATAAAGAACAGTAAACAAAAATGCGGTTTCGCATTATAAAGCATACAAACACACACCAGGTTACATAGGGGAATGCCGTTTAGGAGAATAGTATCAAGGCAATGACCCATATATTGAAAAAATAGTTCAAATTTTAAAGATTACTGCAGGTACTCTCAAACCTGTTTCAAAAATAGCTTATATGTTACACTCGTTTAATATTTGACTTTTAGGAAAGGTGATAATGTAGTAAGATTTAAATCTTTAATCAGCCAAATACTGTCCCACGTTCTGTGATAATTATTCTTGGAGATCCATGTCAGAATAATTTCTTCCAACAAAAACTTTGCTACATTTTTGGCCTAAGCTGTCAGTAAGCTTTCGTGATGGCATATCGGATCAGGTAATAAATGCAGACTATGACCCATTTATTTCCCCGAGAAGATTTTGGAAATCTTCTCAGAATATCGATTCCAATGCGTTGGAAAGGTGCAATAGCCGGAGGAATGGGTATTAAGTGTCCAGGTGGTCGTTGAGGGATGGATTTTCTTCCTTGTCCCTTTCGACAATGCATGACATATCGAACAACATTTCGATACATATCCGACCAGTAAAATCTTTTGAGGATTCTGTCATAAGTTTTCGCGAAGCCTAGATGTCCTGCGATGGGTTCGTCGTGAAAATGTCTAAAGATCACATCTAGCAGATTTTTGGGAATGACTGGTAACCACATCTTACCATCCGGATCAAAATTCTTTCTGCAGAGGAACCCATTAATTACTTCAAATGTCTTGTTGTCGGCGGCGGCGGGATTATTCGAAGTATTCATTCTTGCGATATAGGGATCTTTCTTTTTTCGCAAGATTCATCTTCGTAATGGCAGCTAGACTTTTCTCTGATGTCTCAATTTCATCGTCCACAGGATTTCTAGAGAGAGTGTCGACATCTCTATGCCTCTTACCAGTTTTGTATTTTACTGAAAAATCATATTCTTGAAAACTAAGAGCTATCTTACCAATCTCCTGGAAGGATCCCTTAGGCTCAAGAGCCAGCACAATGGATGATGATCAGTTATGACGGTAAAAAGCTTTCCGAAGAGGTACGGCCGAAATTTGTTGATGGCCCATACGATCGCAAGGTAGTGGAGTAGTGCCATTCAGCTTTTGTTAGAATTCTGGAGGCTTACGCTATAACTTTTTCCACGTTATTTTGAATTTGAATAAGAACATCCTCAATACCATATCCACTGACGTCTGTATGAATTTCGGTTGGAATATTTTCGTCGTACATTCCCCAAACTGGTTCAGAAGTATGAGCATTCTTCAGATTCTCTAAAGCTTCTATCTCGTCGGCCCCCCAATGAAAATTTGCATCACCTTTTATCAAAAACAGCAAGAGTTCAGCTAGATAACAAAAAACCTCAATGAATTTTCGGAAGTAGGAGCAAAGTCTAAGAAAGCTTCGTACATTCTTCGGAAGGAAACTTGCTAAGGGTTTTTACTTTTTCTGGACCTAGACGAAATCCCTTACTGGATACAAGATGATCCAATATTTTTACTTCAAAAAGGCACTTCTTTGGAATAAGTACCATACCAGCTTCCAGAAGGCATTTCATAACAAGACTCAGTCGGGTAAGATGGTCTCCAAACGTTTCTGAAAACACTGTTATGCCATCTAGATAACAAAGACACGTTGACCATTTGAGATGGTGTAGCAAATTGTCCATAATTCTCTCAAAACTCGCCGGCGTATTGCAGAGTCCAATTTGCCTATTTTTAAACTCATATAATCCTTCAAGAGAAATAAATGCCGTCTTTTCATGATTTGCTTCATCTACTTCTATATGTCAGGAACCAGAGCGGAGGTCCATAGAAGAAAAGAACTTAGCGTCCTTTAGGCATTAAAATTTGATCTTCCCTCTTTTCTGATGAAAAAGTTAGCAGTAATTTGCATATATATTATATAATATGATAAATTTCTAAATAATTTGTATATATATATATATTAGATAATTAGATAAAAGCTTAAATATTTTATATATATTGTCACGAAGACTGAATTAAAGACACAGATAGCTAGAAACAATTACGTTTATTAGCGCCAAGCATCCCGCTGGAGAACAGAATGAAGAACTGAGCAGAACTCAGCTTTGATACACCTGGAGAACATTCGAGAATCAGCTCGCTCGAATGGTAAAGAATGTTCTAGAATGATCTTGATTTTAGAGAACAAAATAAGAACAATTTAAATTAAAATTCCAGTCTTTGGATAAAATTCTCTGGCAGGGAAACAAACGAGGGACCAACGAGTTTACAGTCCAATGCTCTGCCAATCGAGCTATGATGAATTATAACAGGCTTTCTTTTTGCGGCAATATATATTAGATAATATGATAAAAGTCTAAATAATCTGTATATATTTTAGATAATATGAAAAAAGTCTAAAAAAATTAATAGAAAGTATTGTCAAAATAAAATATTTGAATTTTTAAAATTATAGTACAAAACTTATCAGTCTAAAAATCTTTAAATGTTTCATTAAGCAAGTTTTATGATGTATTCATTTTTTTTTATTATAGGTGGACTTCAAGCAGTGATTGGTCTTTGTCTTGTATACGGAAAGAATGGTTTGTTTAGATTCAATTTACTCTTTAAACCAGTTGTCTTTTTCTTCAAAGCAGAAGCCGTCGAAGTGAGCAAAACATTAAAATATTTTTTTATATATATATTGTATTTTTAAGCAAATTTTTTGATTGTTTTTTAATGGTGTCTAGCTTAGAAGCTTTTGTTTAAATTTTCTAAAAATGACTGAAGATTTTAACATATTATAGACTCTAGTTGAATTTTGAATTATGTAATGTTCTTACTATTATTGCTATTTTTGGTCAATTTTGTGTTCACAAATTGTTTATCTATAAAACTCAAATTTGGACAAATTATGTATAGTTTGAAGAATTTCTTTTTTTATTGGAATTATGATATTTTAAATTGATAAATAAATGTTTTAGGCAATTTTAAGCAGTCCAGAACATATTAATAAAAGCTGGGAATATTCTCTTTTGCGACCAGCGCTTGGAAATGGACTCTTAACAAGGTTCGTTAATAGTAATATTTTGATATTTCTTCGATGGGGTAAATATTGTTTCTTTTGCGGCTTTCAGCCATTTTTAGATTATTTTTTCCTACACTTTTTTTGTTTACAAATTACATATAATTTTAGTTCTAATAATCAATCATGTATTAAAAATAATTAGTAAATAGCCGAATAAATAGTAACTCTTTAAGTACACTATTTTTATCAATGATATTCCAAATATAGCATCTGTTTTGATTTTTACCTTTCGTTTAATAAATAGGCTTAACAAATAAGTTGCATTAGTTTTCTAAGTTTTTCTTTTTCTGAATTTGCATTTTACTTTATTTATAGACTTGGGTGTATCTTATGGTCTACGACTCATTTGCCAGTAATGAATTTTATTGTTTTGTATCCATTTAATTGGATAACTGTGCTTACTGAGGTGATAACTTAAATAAATCCTTTATTTATATCTAGAAAAATGATCTATATATGATATGAAAATAGAAAATATAGAAAAATATAGAAAAATGATCTCTCTCTCTCTCTCTCTCTCTTTACACACACACACACACACACACACACACACACACACACACACACACACACACACACATATATATATATATATATATATATATATATATATATATATATATATA
>JAOUZG010030082.1:8843726-8856423 GCA_026289955.1 Argiope argentata
TATATATATATATATATATATATATATATATATATATATATATATATTGAGGGGAAGGCAACATACGAGGGCAAAAGGTTGATGTGATATTAAAAGAAATAATTGTAAGTTCATTGATGGATATAAATTTTTAAAAATCATAGATATACATAATTAACAGTTTTAGAATAGATATACATAATTTTTCTTATATAAAAATATAAAAAATAATGTATATTTTCAGACTAAAATACCTTCTGCAGTTTAAGCAGTTTAATTCATTTATTATTATTAATATTAATATTACTGATATTTTACAGCATAGGAACCAACTGGCGAATGCAGAGGAAGCTACTCACGCCAACATTTCACTTCTCGATTCTTGACGACTCCATATCCATATTCCAAAAACATGCCGATATTCTGATTTCAGTTATAAAATTTCGCCTTCACGAACCCTGGGTTGATATTGCACCTTTATCCCATTTGTGCGCTTTGGACATTATTTGTGGTAAGCATAAGAAATTTATCACATCGTTAATGTCCTTTTTAGAAGGATTGAGGGGAAATTATAATAAAATTGTTCATTTTTTATTAATGCCATTAAATATAAGGGAATAAAATTATATAAATTACAATTTTTACATGGAATTGTGCTCTATGAAGGTAGATTCTTTGAGGAAAAATGTTGTACAGATATTAATTACAGATATTAATTTAGATAATGGTTACAGATATTAAGTACAGATATTAATTGAGACAATGTTTACAGATATTAATTAGATAATGATATCTTAATTCAGAATGAATATGTGACCACAGATTACTGCCTAAATGATAAACACAATAGTTAGTAGATAAACAAAATAGTTCCAACAACGTAGTTTACCATATCTTTTGCCAAAAAGGGATTTCTAAATCAAGACCTGCTCTAAGATAGTTTACATTACTCTTATTGTCTGACAGCTTGGAAAATCTCAGAAGAATTTTTGCATGGAATTATGCTTTTTCAAATTAGATTCTTTGAAAAAAAACATAATTTAGGTATTAGTTTGGATAATGGTATTGTAATTCATCATGAATAGATGAACACGGCTTACGGCGTACATCGAAAAACGCTTTACAAAATATTGACAGCAATTTAGTTTACTGGAACTGATGATTTATCACCATTCCCAAAAGGTACTTCTAAATCAAGATCTGCTAGAACTTAGGTTACATTACTAATATTGTCTAACAGCTAGTATAGTTTCAGAAGTTTATAGAATATAATGTATTTTAGGCACTTTAATAAACTTATTTTGTTTGAGTATCCTAATTGTTATTGGTAGCGATAGAGAAATGGACACAGAATTAGGAGCAGGAATAGTTTTCTTGTGGTAAACTATTGACATTGGTTGAGGTTAGAGATTTTCTCTTGAAGAAGTTGACGCACTATGTACATTCAGTGACACCGCTGCTGATTTGTCGTCTTGTAGGACTTCACAGAACATGGACGCCAAGTCTGGACGGGAGAATCTATTCTTTAAATATTTGGAGAATAAAAAAGGATGATGCAGGGAGTATTTTATTTTATGATAATATGCAATCCGAAAGCTGTTGAAGTCCACAAAATATGATATTTTTTATCAGAAAGCTCTATCATATACTAGAAAAATTTTTACAGTATAATTATATGTATATTTTTCATTTATTCATTTCGATTCATTAAATTAATGTCTCAAAAAATTAATAATATACTTCAATTATAATTAATATATATTCGGCTGACGATATGATAATCAACGAAACTGTATAAAATAAAATGTATTGTGTTTTTCAATTACCGTTACTAGAATTTCAGAAATTTATCTGAGATTGAAGGTAGTCTTGTAAATGCACTGTGGTTTTTTTTATATCAGTAAAAATCTTGTATGATCTTTAAAGAATGCCTTGCAATTATTTTGGAGATAATACAGATAATTTTTATTGTTTTTTATTTCATTATTTTGGCTATAATATTTATATAATTTGATAAATTCAATGCAATTATAGCATATTTAAATTTTCCATAAGCATTTAGAAGTGCCCCTAGATTTAGTTGAACATTTTTATACTTATTACACAAAAATTTTAGGATTCTTAATCTTTATCTTTACTTATAATAAAGTACACTGTGTGTGTGTGTGTTGGCGCTGTACAGGCCAGACCGTTTGACCTACAGCTACCAAATTTGGTATATGTATACCTTGGGTGCCGGGAATATGCACCTCGGAGCCCATTTTTTGAACTTTTAATTAAAATTTTAATTAATTAAAAAATAAGCCAAATTTTGATGTTTTTTCTCTATAACTTCTGAAAATATTACAGCACAAAATTGATTTTTGCATTACGTTAAAGCTCAAAAAATTAGCTTTTAAATGATACTAATGATTTGACCGACGAATTAAAACTCTATTTTTAATAAATTTTTAAATATTTAATTTAATCGGTTTTTTTTTCAACAATTTATTTCACAAAATAAATAAATAAAAATAAAATTTTAACTTCTCTAGAATCTCAAAAAAAACAGCTTTTAATAAAACGTTGCCATAACATTTTCAGAAGTTCTGATTTTAAAAAAAAGTTAATAACTACTAAAAATAAAACAGAAAAATACAATTTTCGTCACGTGATTATATGAAATGAAAGAAATATTAAATGGGATATTAAAAAAATTTTCTTGATCGTTTGCAATACCAAAATTAATAATTCCATTACAGAATTAAAGTAAATAAAAATACAAACAAAAATATATTACAAAAGTCCGACAGTTAAAACTGAAAAAGAATTTTTAGAAAAGTACCAAACGATAATCTTCTGAGGGCGAGATTAATTATTTAAAAGCAAAAAATCTGAAACGAACTTTGAAAATGACGTCATTTCAAAGAAACGGCGAACAAAAAGCAATTGATAATCAAAAGTAGTAAAATATTTTTGCGTTTTTTTTAATTTTTAAAACAACAAGACATGTTTTGAATTGTTACTTTTACTTATGTGAAGAAGATATTTTGTGCAAATCAAAGAATTCGTCTTCGTGATTGTAATTTATTTCCGCATCTTAATGAATCATGCGAAATAAAGACGCATATTCTTTCAACGAAGTAACATAATATTAAAGCTGTACTGGTAAAAGTAGGTCAGCTATTTGAAAACGCATCTTCTTTCAAAAGAGCATACATAATAATTAACAATGCAAAATTTGTAAAAGCATATAAAACTATTTTTACCCGTATATTTCGGTGATATCAAAACTTTCTACCAAAACAATATCATGTTCTCTCACGAGAAAAAATAAATTAACTATCATTCCAAATTAAACATACAATAATGTCATTTTCGGCACATGTCTGTATAAAATGAGATAAATATGAAACATGATATTTTTGGAAAATAAATGGATGGAAACGTTTCCTATGATATTTTACTATACATATATTACTAATCCAATTAAACAATTTTATTTAAGGCAAATATGGCTTAACATCTACAAGGCATCTTCTGTAATCGGAGCTCAACATCTAATTTCTTAATTTTTGGGGGAGGGACACACTCTCTTAACAAATGGTCTAAGTGAAATATATAATTAGTAGTTTGAGAGAAAAAATGCTGATGAATTAAATTTTTACTTATATCATCTGCTCTGTGAATCATATTTAACAAAATATTCTTGAGACAATAAGTGCTTAAATAAAAAAAGTGGAATTCCAATCAACTAAATCAATCATCGAAGCTGATCGATCTATGAAAATTTCAACATAACTATTCGATATAAACTGGCGATGTTAGATTACTTTATCAAGATATCAAAGAAGCCAATCAGAGTTACTCTTGATTAATTGGTTTAGATTATGATAATGATGATTGTTCTAAACTTGCAATATTCAGAACTGAAGAAATCAGCCAGATTTGAAGAAGATAGATATGCTTATTTATTTATTTAGAAGTTGAAATATTAGAGAATATTTTACAAATATGAATCTATAAGACCAAAGGAATTTAAACCAACATTTTTTGAAATATATTTATAAACCTAAAAAAAATATTATAGAGAGCATTTATATACATCTAAAAATAAAATTAAAAACTGAAGGTTTCAATTAACTTGTGAAATTTTTGCTGAATAATTCCTAGAGATATTATAAATTATAAAAAAAAATTATAATGTTTCAATTTCTATATTGAACATAAAACTTCAATGTCGGACTACTCTGCTTTCAGTTCTTAGTTTTATTTAAAGACATGTTTAGATTTAGTAAAGAGGTCTTTGTATTAATTGAAGTTTCATCATTTTCAATTTAATTTAAAAGTGAATTTTACATGCACTGATAGAAAATCAGAGAGAGAGATGCGGACTTCAAAGATAGGACTGCTTAAGGCCTACATAATAGTATAAGGGAATTATATGACTATCGAAATTTGAAGCTTAAAAATATTTTGCTGAAAAACTTACTATGAGACCAAGTTATATAAAAAATGATTTAACTCTTTAGTCGGCGTTAATATTGGCGAACCGACTGGTCGCCAAAGGCGACCAGTAAGGAATTTAAAAATAAATCGTGTACATTTTTAAACAATTTCATAAATAAATAAAAAGTTAAAAATTTCACAACCCGAAAGATTTGAGACAAATCGTATTAGAATGTTCATAAGTTAAAAGTGAAATTAATAAAAAATTAAATGTCCATGATAATCTCCATGTCTGTTGATATTATTAAACCATAAAATGTTGTATATTTGGTCATGCAAATACATATGGAGATATTTCTCATTCGTAAGTAGGATCACTTCCAACAGCATTACCTACCCGGTAGCGATGTCTCATGTTGTTCATGATGCTGCCAAAGTATTTGAAAGGCAATAATGATACAATATGATCAAATATATATTTCCATGTACGGATTGACGAAGAAATTGGAGGCAGCCACAAGCCACTTGAAAATATCTCACACACGCATAATAAGATCAAGAAAGGGAAAGGTTACTGATAGTTTTATTTGAACTTCAGCTGCTTTTTAAAAGATTTTCAAGCTGCTTTCATGCTGTTACATTAGACGAGATGTTATGAGAGCAGATGTTATCTACTTTCAAAATAATGATGTTATCAACTGTCATCTCTGTAATTGACCATCAAAAGCCCCATATAGTTATACGAACCGGTACATGTTTTTCCTGAAGATACTTCTTTCTATACAAGGACATTGCCTTTTTACATAAGTCTCAATTTCAAATAAATTAGATTGAATATATCGATTGTTAGCATGTAAGTATATCGAGAATCCTTCAATAAAGCCAAAGAGGAAGGAATAATGTCCATAAAAGGCTTATCTTGAGTTTCATTCTAATTTACATTTCTTCCCGTTTGAAGTATTTATTCCTTTTGAAAAAGTGAGTAAGATGCGCAATATCAGTAGTATAATATACAAATATCTTTCTTGTAGCAATCTTTATGATCTGTAGGGACTGATACAGTCCTTTGCATAGAAAAAATAATTGCTTATTCAAAAGTGAGAGGAAGTTACTCTTCTATTATGACGAAAACTTTATACCATTTATAGAAGTGATAATTCTTGTAATTCTTCGCTTAGCTTCGGTAAGTATTTGATAAAGCTGAAACATGTTTTAGAAACTCTCCCTAAAAAAGTATTCAAGACAATGGTCGACATTTAGCCATCATTCAAAGTCAGACCAATGTTTTTAATTTCTTGAATGATCTAGTGCTTTTTGACGCAATATTTTTCACAAAAATTAGGAAGAACAATTAGGTTTAAACTTAAATCTAGCATACATACGATACGACATTTGCATGTTAAGCAATTTCCAACAAACATAAAAATGTATTTAGAAATTATCAAAAATAGTTTCAAAACAATTTTTTAGCACACAATCAGCTATATCTAAACTGTTACAAAAGTAAAAAAATATTATGTGTCTGTAGACAAAGCGCAGATGATCATTTCAAGGTTGGACTTTCTTCTTTTCGGCATAATGAGATTTGAATTGCTGTTTAAAATCAGATATAAGAAAAGAAATGTATCTCATATGCATACCACAGCTCTTCTTACTCTCGTTTTTCTCACATAATGACATAAATAACACACACGCGCGCGCGCACGCACACACACACACACACACACACTCTTGATTTTTATTCAAAATTGTTGCCTATATCGAATCATCTCCCTGTCTTTATCCCTTGAATTCTTCTTCGTTATTCAATTCAGTGAGTTAATGGCCATGACAAAAGGAACATGTTAGTTTCATAAACAGAAAACATCACGTGTTACGCAGGAGAGAAAAATGAAGCATGAAGAAAAAATTTCTGAAAGAGTTTAGTTATTTTTATGGAGCTATATCAGCGGAAAGTTGTCGGTATGTTGAAAATTTCGCGACTGTTTCTTAATTAAAATTAAATGTATGGGGAGGATACAGTATCTTTATCCAGAAAGAGTGGTTAATATACAGTGTAATTGTAAGGAAAGTCGGATAGATAAAGACATGGAATAATACGTTGAAGGAAAGATTTATTCAAATAAAAGAAAACCATATTGGAGGCGAGCTATTTCTCTTTTAGAAGATCAAAGGCCATAATTAACCCAATAACTTGATGATATTTTTTTTTAATTCTTCATCCAAAAAATACTATAACCTTTAAAAATGTATTACTTTTTTTAAAAAAGCTTTGGAATTTAAACATATATGATAGTTTCAATTCTTATTTTTAATTTAGTGTTTCTAATATTTTAATTAAAATAATCCATTTTAGAATGGATGATTCAAATAATGTATTGATGTCAGTTTTTATGGCGTTCTTGTACTCCTTGCTATCATTTTTACGGCATTTTGGTTATATTGATTATCTGAATATAATGATCACTTGAACCTGAAGAGATCACTGCATTCGAATCCCTCTATGTTTTCAGGCTAAATACAATTAAAGTATTTCAATTAAGTATTTTTATTGAGTCCCATTGTAAATATTGAATTGTAATTTTTTACTCTCCTCCATCAATCCATATTTCAGAAACAGCCATGGGTGTCACTATGGATTTCCAAAGAGGAGGAAATTGTGATTATTCAAACGCTCTACATGAGTAAGTAATTAAAATTGATTGTAATTCTACTTTTAATTCATTCAAATGTCGAATATGAATGAATTATTTTTATTAGTTCACCATTATTGAATTCCTATTTTTAGTTCGCAATAAATTAATAATTACTATTAGTTAAGATATAGAGGTGTTCGTTCCTTTTAAAAGCTAATTTGGTGAACAATTTATCAACAAATATAATCATGATAGTATTTAAATGAAACGTTAAAAGTCGTTTGCAAGCATTTCTGGTATATTACAAAGATTGTGGAATTTTATAGAGTTTTTGGATAACTGGCACAAACTTTATGTGATCTGCGAAAAATTGTGCCATAATCTTACGTTTTACCACTGTTACTTACCTGACTACGATTAAGACTACTTTTAAGCTCGATTGCATATTATGTTTGAGGCTTATTTTTTAAATTCATTTATATCTTCATTCTTCCGACAAAACTTCTCTTTGGTGACTTTGCGAATTATTCCAATTTATATTCCAATATTTGCGAATTCAAAATACTTCTAATGATATTTTGCAGCTTCATTAGTTAGATGAGCAAAACATTTGAATCAGTGTAGTTATAAAAATATTCGGTGAATAAAGAGATATGATATTTTCGTATGATGATTTGTTTATATTTAAATGTTGCCATTCTACAATTGTAAATAATTTTTTTGTACCAATTACGTTCGCGTTTTATATAGAAATATTTTTAGATTTTTTTTACTGGCATATACATAGTTGATACACCATTGTAGGAAATTAGTATGATTTCGATTATAAGTATCTTTACCTTCTGTAGGATAGTATCTTTACCTTCTGTAGGATACCTTCTGTAGGATCTTCATAGATTTCATAAAATGATATGTCTAATTATTTAAATAGAGGAATTTTCAGTATTATGCATATATTTATGCCTGTTATGCCTTTTAATTACTTAAAATAAAATAAAATCTAATTCTTAAAATTACAAATGCAGAATCGAAGGGGACGTTATGTATCGGGCGTTGCGCCCGTGGCTATATCCTGATGTGATTTTCAATTGGACAACAGTTGGCAAGAAATTCAAGTCCAGTATTCATCTTTTCAATGATTTGAGCAAAAAGGTAAATCATTTTTTTTTTAAAAATATATTCTATTATCTTTAAAGAAAGATGTTCGGTTTAGAAAAAAAAATATTTTTATGCATTGACTAAGTTATATTTTCGGGATAACAAGTATATTTCTAATGTATAATTGCTTTGTACGTATCTTTCATCTGTAGTTTTCATTTTTATTGAATTGTTTTGAGATTTAATCAAAATTTTTATATTCAGTAAGAGAAACCATTCATCTGGAATTTCATAATAGATATAGATAATGGCCAGGGAATTATAAATCTTAGAATATTCAAATATATGTAACTAAACGATGAAAATATTCAAGAACATACCGACAATGGTAGTTCTATCAGGGATCTTATAGAAGTATCTTAACGAGTATATGTGGTATGATCTGCTAGTTTGATACTGGTCTCTTATTGTTGACGAAATGTAGGTTATAATATAAAGAAGAAATACATTTGTTGATTATAAAGGCAGCAGTGGCCTAATGGTAATGTTTCGGGTCATGAGCCGTAGAATTTCGAGTCCGATTCCTCCCAAAATCGGTCGTGTAAGAGATTGTGTTGCCCGTTAAATCGGTCATGGCCAAACATTTTCCCGCTGGCGTGGTATGATGTGATGTGGACTGTACGTGCTCAGATGTCATAATCGTCATCTAACCACGGTTTAAAATTACGAGATCGTCCCAAAATAGCTCTAGTGTGGCTTTTCAACGTTCCTTTAATATAAGTAAACAAAACTGCGCTTATGCATGTTCAATAATATTCTTCAATGAACTCAGACCTTTCCGGAATATAATGAATCTTTTTTTGAATAATAATGCCTCCAAACAACAAGATAATAATGCCAGTGCTATTAAAAATTGGCTCTGTGACGTGACACAGAATTTTATTACCTTCTGTGGGCATCTCCCAAAAATGTCTCATTTGGAGGAGTTTAAACTGTTATAGGGATTTGGAACTTTCCTGAGAGAAAACAAATTTTTTTCACAATAATAAATATAGCAATGCTGAATAACTAAATGTTGAACAGCCAAGGCTAAAGATGGCTCCTAAATCAACAACAAAGTTTTTGATTTGTTTATCTCGTATGTCAAGGAAATTTTAATCTTTTGCAAAATGAACGAGTGATTATTCAACGAAGCAAGTTCTTAACAAATGGATGTCTTTATCTCTTTAACTAGTTGGATGTTTAAATGAAAAAATAAAAGTAACGAATGTTTTCTGAGCTCTGATGTAGAGCATATTTTTCTGGAAACATATCTTTTTTCTGGTTAAAGAGATTCAGCACTACAGGAGAACGACGTGGTGAGAGTGTCATAAGCCAGATAACATCACCGGGTCACAAGTAATTAATTCTGTGTTATGGTAGTGTTACTCGGATACAAACCGTAATGTTGCAAGTTAGGTCCTAGGTTAAACAAATCCAGCCAAAATGGTGACTCGTGACCTAGAATAAGCAACCTTTGCATAGCTGTTGTGGCGCCCTCTACTGGCAGCACCAGTTGGCAAACACATTAGGAACAAAAGCCAACAACTCCGCCAACTCTCACACACACTTGCCATAAGCTTGAAGCAATTTTATCTTCTCACCACCAACTCACTGGATGGAAAGCATGTAGTAAAAGCTTCGTAAGCTAGATAACATTTACGGTACATTCTTCTTTTCTTCTGTATTCTGGTTATGTTACTCGACTACAAACCGTAATATTACGAGCTCGCTTCTAGGGCAATCCGCATCTGCCGCAATAATATCACTAACAACGCATTGATGACTTTTAGATCATGGATCCCATCCATTTTAAAAGGGCTGACGATAAATAAATTTAAAAAATACTAGTGTGAATCTCTCAAAGTAAGATTTGTCTGTGAATTATTCGTGAAAGTAATCATAAGTTGGCGTTTTTGCAATTTCTTCTTGAATGTAGCTCTTATTTCTTAGTGAGATTTCCCCATTCATCAAAACTTATTCTATGAGATACTAGCAAACGAACCTTAAGTCAACACTGTTAGTCACGTCATTTATTGTTGCTTGATTTTCAAGCAATTTTTAAGAGTGACTAGTGGCGTTTGACTAGAGCTGATTCAATATGTCTAAGATATAAAAGAACATCACGGAAGCAGTACTGAAGACTTCATAAAAGAATGACTTTGATTCTGCATTGCCACTGATTATCTAAGTTTTTATGTTTTCTGTGTCTCTGTAATCATGGATTAGAATCTAATTTTACATTCAATCCATCATTAGGGAAAGATGAGAAGCAAACACTCAATAAACGTCAGTATTCGATGAATCTGAACATGTTTCATACCACTGAAATATCCGAGAAGACATGTAGATAATAAAGAATAATAAAAAGTTGTTGTTTTCTCCGATGATTAGAAAATAATAGTATACAAATCATTGAAAGATTGCGTATGTTAAATACATAGCTATGTTATATGTTATAACATAGCTATGTTATAACAGTAGTAATATCAAATATGTTATAACAGTAGTAATAGAAGCTATGTTATAACAATAGTAATATCAAATAAGTTCCAAGAACAATATTTGATATTACTACTGTTATATAAACTTAACCACAAATGTAATTTTATATGTTAAATTTAATATTCATGCAGAATTTATTGATTAAAGTTAACAAGATTTTTTTAATGTTAAATCAGTCGATGTATATATATTTATATCTATATATCAGTATTTTTTAGTTGGCGAGATTAAATTTTATTTGGTATATCAGTAACTTTTATGGTATTCAAAGATAAGAAGAAAAGGAATAATTAAATGTAAGATAGCATAAATTACATTCCTTTATTCTAAACTGATAAATTTACCATTTAAAAATTGTATTTAAGAAAATTAATGAATATATTGGAAATTTTTAGTATTTGAATAATAATTAAGTAGATAAAATGAGTAAATACTGAAGCCTTTTATAGAATAAATAACACCGATATATTCATAATTTATCTTTCAGTGCACATATTATCTTTCATTGGTTTCTGGGATAATATGTCTTTATCTTGTAATTTAAATCTCTCAGAAAAAATCGATTAGTTCATCTAGCAGTTGAATCTCACACAAATCATGTATGCTAATATCTTTCAATTCCAAATTATTGTGGAGAGAAACTAAATTTAAATAAGAGGGTACAAAGTGGTGCACTATTAAAATCGATAAATAATAATAAAATTCGAATTTTAAATATTTGAAATAATTGATCTAAAGACATCATCCATCTATTGATTACTTTTGTATCTTATGTCTAAATTTTTATAATCAGATTTCCCTCTAGGGGTCTTACATTGATTATTTATAATAATTTCTTTTAATTTAAATTTATGTGGAAAAAGGTTAAATTTATATGGAAGTTTAGAAGGAGATCCATTAAAAGTGAAGCACAATAATGAGTTTCGAATTTTAAATAACCAATTTAATGCATTATTTCATTTCTGTTTATTTTTCCCAAAGATACATTTTTTAAAAAATCAGAGCTCTATTCATCCATTGATGATGATAATGATGTGTCGGATTTTTACTATGGAAAGAGGGGTGCAGCAGCTTCTGAGGGTATGCACCCCTGAGCACTTGAGGGCAAAAGTCTGACTACTAGCTCATATGGGGATGAAACCCACACCCACACGCTTGCACAGTCCCTTTTTACAGAGGGGGGGGCATTCGCACATCTCACAAATAGAACAAAGAAGAACAACCACGCCCAAGCCGAGACTCACGGAACAAGAGGAAGCTGTGGTACCTCCGTGCCAGAAAGCCGGCTCCATCCATCCATTGATTACTCTAAATAATTTCTTGCAATTCGAAATGATAAGAAAACTTTAATTTTTGCAGAAATGTTTTTAAAAATATAACTATAAAAATTAATGTATAATAAAGAGAGTTAAAATCTAAAAATTTCGAATAGATGATCTACAGATTAGCATCCTATTTCACTTAGTCTTGTGTCATTAGGTATGTTTTCTATGACTTGCAATATTATTAACTTTTTTTAAGTATAACTTAACTAAAATGTTGTAAATTTCTTATAGATATTGAAGCAGAAAATGGAATCTATAAAAAATAAGAAATGTAATCCAACATCTGAAATTACAACAAGTAAATATTCTGTCGAAAAGAAAGTGCAGAAACCGTTTTTGGAATTACTTTTGGAACATCACTTGAAGAATCCATCATTTACTGAAGAAAATATCATAGAGCAAGTTAATACATTTTTGTTAGCGGTAAAGTAAATCATCCCATTTTTATTCTCTTTTACTTTATTTCAGTTACTTTATGTTCCTAAAAATGGATCTTGTCAACAACTTTATACCCTCTTCCAAGTCGTATTGACTGGTTATGGATTCATGGAGCCATTCCATTATAATTTTGCATATTATCACAAATTTGTTAAATAAAAATGCGGCCAGTAAAAAAAAGAAAAGAAAAAACACGTCAAAAAATTACAAATATGCTACAGTATTTTTGAAAACAGAAAACAAAAATGA
>JAOUZG010030082.1:8866423-8899285 GCA_026289955.1 Argiope argentata
CGCCCTTCTGTTCTTTGTGAAATGGAAACATATTGAAAGTGGAAGGAGTATCATAAGAATAGCTGATAGGCAAAACCTAAAACCCTGTGGAACCTAACAAATTGTTAAATATAAGGATAGATAAAAACCTAAACCTAAGGTTACACTGTGTGTGTCCAATCAGTGTGTGTGTATGTGTGTGTCCAATATGTGTGTGTCCAATCAGAAGGGCGTTTTATAGAGCAGGGCTGTCTCTTAAATTACAAATACATTTCAAATCTAACAACATTAACAGTTCAGTAAAGATCAGTGAATTGCAACAGGTTCCATCTTGAACACAGAGCAGTAACCATCATGGATGATTTCATCCATGATGGTTACTGGATGGATGGATTTCATCCATGATGGTCATCCTTTCTTTAGTCTGTATGCATGGCCATGATAATCTCTGATTTTTATTATTTCCCTTTCACTTTTCATTTGTTTTACAAATTTTCATTATAAATTTGCATGAATTTCTTTTCTTACATATTTTAGTTTAGAATTATACAATCTCTTGATATAATTTAGTTTTTAATTGATAAGTGGAGTACAGTAATTTATATTTTAATTTTGATTCGTGTTCATTGGTAAAGGTATATTTGTCTACAATATAAAAATTCTAAATGGTGAATTGTGAGTATTTGTGGACTGATGAATGCGTGTGTTTTGATACTCTTAAGATCATGACTTTCTTGAAGTATAGCAACCGAATTTGACACAAATATACCTTGGAGAGTCAGAACGTGCACCTCGGAGCAGTTATTTGCGACTTTAAGGAATAAGAATTAAAATGATTTTTTGTTATTTATCTACGGTAACTCCTCGAAATATTATTGCACAAGAATAAAATTAACATCGCTTAAAAATTAAAAAAGGGTATATTTTACAACAATGCGATAAATAAACAAATTTTGTTGAATGGGGACAATTTTAAAAAAAAACTTTATATCTGATTTTCAAAGTTAAATTACATTGTTGGCAGGAAGTTCAAACTTATTTCAATTTTTCATAAATTAAAGCTGAAGTCTTACTCATTTGGTTGAGGGGAAATGAAGATTTTTGGTGGGAAAGTTAGTTTTTAACTAATTCATAACAAATTAAATAAATTAATGAATTTATATGTGAAAAACTGTAGAAACATCAAGTGACAATTACAACAAGAATTGTATTTGAGTGGTTGAATAAAAAGTATTTTATTAATGATTGAATATATATATATATATATATATATATATAATGAAAAAGAATATTTCCAGCTGAAAATTATTTTGAATATTTCACATCCCTTCTATATGCACAACCCGGAATTTTCGCTTTGTTTTTGTTTGTATCTTAATTTGTTTACGGGCATTATTGGTAGAAATGTACTAAAGTTAGTTCACTATACATTATAATAATGCATATACGAAAAAGTAGAAAAAAAAACTAATATATGTTATTTTCTATTGTAGTGAATCACACGGTGGAAAAAGGTTCAATGTGCGTTATTTTATTTCTGGCCTTACATCGAGATCCTGAAGTTTTTCCTGATCCTGAGAAATTCGATCCGACTCGTTTTCTTCCTAAAAATTGTGCGGGAAGACACCCTTACGCGTATACTCCATTTTCTGCCGGACCTAGAAACTGCATAGGTAATATAATTTAGCAAATTGAACAAAACTTTTAGCCACCTAAATCATGAATGTTCTGTAATTTGTGTTAGTATATATTGCTTTTGATAGAAAAATAGTTATGTGAAAAACTAGCATTACAATGCACATATTATTTTAACTAGTACACTTTAGCTTTTTTTGTCTAAAATGCATCACTACTTTAAAAAGAACTTGAATTTGATTTTCGGTACAGTATTTCTTTGAAATATAAAAAAAACCCTTCTTTATATCAAAATACCTCTACAAGTAGCTTCAACACAAAAAGAAATTTCACGAACTACTACAAGATTTTTGAACTCGTAGCGGAGTAGATTTTTGCTATTTTTTTCTCATTTAACTTTTGATGCGCTAGAATGAAAATAAAATACATTTTATAATTCCATTAAGTTAAAGATGTACTGACATATATTTTATATGATTCATCACGAGCGGCGCCATCTTGTAGCAAAATTGAGAATTATTAATAGGAATATTAACTGCTAAACACTTGGATTTGCATGCTGTTCTACTTAAAAAAATTTTTAAAAAAAGCATTTATATATACTTTTAATTGTATTATTTCAGAATCAACCCTAAAAGATTTTGGCAAAACACATTCTTAATCTCAAATTTAATGCATTTATAAAGCTAATAACCAAATAATAAGCTCAGAGCCAAAAAAAAAAAATTAAAATGTGGATAAACCTTTAATTTCCAAATTAACATTGTCTCTAAGTAAGGGATTAAATTGTATTTTAAGGAATTAATAATAGCATGACAACACGAACTAATACTCTCTGGTCTGAGAAAATAATCCCGGGATTTAAAATCTAAAGTAATTGTTATACCTGATGTATTAATATCAATATTCTTAACATTAATTGTTTCTAAAAAGAAGATTCCACAATTACAAACTCAAATATTGAGGAAGTAGATGATTTTCATGAACTAAAATGTACCATTCACATTGAAAAATGGCAGCTTGCATATACATATATAAAGATTTGAGTAAGTTTTCGCACTGGGCACGAAATAACATAGCAATCATTATGGCCAAAATTATTTATTTACAAAATTTAAATATTATAAATATTAAAGACGCGACACGAACCAATACACACAACACTTAAAGGCTAACTGGAATCTCTTCTACTGCGCAGCTAGCTTTGCGCAGCTCACGAACTTCCCTTTGTAAATTCCCTAAGGGATTATCTGTAGGTGGGAAAATAGATGAACCTTACTATATGTATTTAGTAAATAGTGAAAAAAACTATTAAATTCCATGTATTAAGATATTAAAGAATGGATAAAAATTTATAGATGGGAAAAGAAAACCTAAAAAGAAATAGCGGTTCACACTTTCCTTGAAATTTTTCAAATTTTAAGGGCATTTCTCAGATAAAATAAACAAAACACATGTTATAAATTAAATTTTATTTAAAGAATTCAAAAAGAAAAAAATAGCAAAAAAAAAAAAAGATTTGTGCATTCGATAAGAATTTTAATGCCGTTGCTGGTGATTAGTTGTTGTTGTTTCTTATCCCCGTGACCAGCAGCGTTACATCTTGTAAATGAACTCATTCACCCTGAAAAAGTCCAGTACCAAAAGTTGATCATGAACCAAATCCTACCTGGTAAGCCCCAGACAAGATAAAATGTTGTTGTTGCTGTTCTTGTTGACAAGATAAAATGTTGGAGAGGCCTGTGCAGAATTACATTTAATACAGAGTTCGAGCTATTTAGCACCTCCGACTAAAGTCATTGATAATAGATGACCACTAAAGAAACGGGTAAGAGCAGTTTAATCTCGTCTAAAACTGCTCCTAACCAGGGAGCCACCAGGGCGCTCACTCTGATACCATGGGTGCACCGGCGAGACCATCCAAATAGACTTATTATTAGCCTTGTGTGTGTGCTTTTTAAACTCCTTGTAAGTAAGAGAAGCGGCAGGCGTAGTGGTGTCGCCAGCACCAGCTCCAGCCAAACTGTCGGCAATTTCATTTCCAGCAACGTCAACATGAGACGGAATCCACTGAAAATGAATGAATCCGATTAGAAAGGGGCAGATGTTTTAAATTCTTGAGTATCTTTCCACTAGTACTGTCCCTCACATTATATTAATGGGTCAAGTACTGGACTTATACTGTCCGTAAAGATCCAAATATCTTTAACATGCTGTAGCAACTTGATAAAGCCCAGACCTTCTGAAATTGCTATAATTTCGCTTCAAAATACTGAGCAGAAGTCTGGATTTATTCTCTGGATTTTAATTTCTAGATCCAGAATTCGGATTTAAATGCCACTACCAGTTTACTGTCATTAATTATCAAGTATTATGCCGTCCGAGTACATATGAAAAGTGTCCTTGGAGGCGTTAATGATTCTTTCAAGAGCAGTTTCAAAACCATTTGCTTGTTAACATGAACAGAAAGGTTAACATTAAAGGAGACCCCATCGAGTCCTACAGAAGGGTCATTTATTTGACATAAACTGTGATGCCCGATAGAATACGACATAGTGATAAGAAACAATCCTTCCAAAGGGACTTCTACAATTCAGCCTCTAGTTACTGCTCCTTGACCCCAGAAATTTGAGGTACGATTCAGTAAGTCAAGACTAGAGAGCTTAATGTAATACTTCACCAAAAAAGCATTTGTTCTAAGAATTAAAGGCTGCAAAGTGATTAGAACAACTAAAACGTTTTTAAGTAATTTAATTTTTGAATTGTAAGAGAAAAAAGATATGGAATACCAAGAAATAACACAGCAGTAAAAAAAAATACTTGACACAATTCTGAAATTTTGTCGAAATTATTCGATTAATGAATATTTCATGTGAATAGAGTTCAACAAAAGATTTAGTCCAATGATGGAATGATCATAAGGATCGATGGGTCTGTACAGTTTTGTAGATTGATGCTGCTTTCTAAACACCGGTGATTTTCATCGTCATTGTAATGTTGTAATTTCTTTTACATATCAAACGTAAAATTGTTCTTTCTGAAGTTTGTTTTTCTTTTTTAATTCCAATCTTCATCGATGCGGTGTAAGGATAGCTCTTGTGCTAAAATTCTTAAAAGCCAAGTCAATCTATATCAACATTGCCTATATTTCCCTTCTTAAAACTATGCTAAGAGTCCAATTAATCAGAGTTATCCTTTTTATTAATTATAACATGACCACCATGTCGAACTATTTGCACTTCAGAATTCATCCCAAAAAGTGAATTGCCTATCTTTTCTAGAGGTATTAAATTTTCTAAGTATTTAGACACAAAATGTGATTACTGTAAATTATGAAGTATATTGAATCGCAGAAAACGTAAGACATAAGAGAAGTTAAACAATTTTATTAATACAAGGAAAAGAAGGAATAATAATTCCCGAAAATCTGAAATTCTAAATAATTTTCAATAAACCAGGTAAATTCAAAACAATGCGATAAGAATATTAAACCATAACACAGGCCGAAGTAGCCTTGTTGATAGGGCGTTGAATTCTAATCCCCTGGGCAGAGTATTCAATCTCTCCAACCAAAGACTCTGTTTTTGTATGGTGCCTGGCGCACGTTAGAACTCAAAACGGGGTCACAAAGTACTCTATGTCGAAAGTAATAACACTGGGGGTGCTGGATCAAAGGTGATCATTCTCTGCTTCAGATCTAAATTACGATCTGTGGATGAATGAATGAAATGTATGAAGTTCGCCTAGTAAAAATGGTTTGTGACGTGTGTGAGCTAGAAATCAGATTATGCCCTCAGGTGCTCAAGGATCCAAATCCTCAGAAGCTACTGCACCTCTCCTTCCGTTGTAAAGTGGAATACGAGAACAACAACAATCATTACAGATATTAAAATAAATTATGATTTTAAAAAGAAGAAAATATTTCTATGATAAAAATTTTTATCAGATTACTGGTCATATTCATGCAATTATAATATTTTTCCATTGCTTTAAGCACCCAATTTTTGAATTTTTTTAATCTTATATTTTAATTTATTTAAGTGTAGTTACTTAAAAATCTACATCTTATTTTATGTATTTCTTCTTTCTTTACGTAATGTATTTTTTATCATGTCAAAACATGATGTTGTTTTCGGGATGAGGTTTCTGGCGTCGATAATGCATGGGCAATGAATCCAAATTTTACTATCATCAAGAGCATCTCAAAAAATCAGCTTTTAATAACCTTTTGCCATTGCATTTACAAAAGTTCTGATTACCAAAAATAAGTTAACTATTACAGCAAATAAAACCTAAAAAAATGTAATTTTGAGCCTGTGATTATATGCGATGAAATACTTAGGAAATGAGATATTTTTTTAACAAAATGTGGAAGACAAAGATTTTTTGATCGTTTGCTATACTAAATTTACTAATTCAATGAACTAATTAAAATAAATAAAAATATAATTTAACTTTCACTTGGTGTTTCAATGAGGGTTCAAAAGGATCAGGCTGTTGGCATCAATACGTGGGCAAAGAATTAACATTTTAAATTTCAACTTTATCAAAAAAAGGCCTTAGAAGACTCAAAAATATTGGGAAATGGCTGTAATTTCTAAATGAAGACCTTTTTAATCTCCAATTTGTCACTTTTTGTTCAGATGATGTTTTCAGAATTTTAACTTTATGAAAACTTCCTCCAAATTTGAATAAATATCTTTTTTAAAAATAGTTTAAATTGTATGATTAATCCATACGTTGGCTAAATCTGACATTTTTTGTTGAGATATTCACTTTAAACATTAAAAAAATCTTTTTAAAAATAGATTAGATTGTTTAATTAAGTAAAACGTTTCCAATGATAGGTCGTTCAAGAAATTATGTTTTGACATGATACATTGAAATATTTATAGCAGATCTCAATTTTAATTTTATTTAATATTATGACTTACTGTATTTTAAAATTATACAATTTCCTTTCTTTTAGGTCAAAAATTTGCGATGATGGAAGCGAAAACAATTTTAGCTTCCGTTCTGGCTCATTTTCGTGTAAAATCTCTAGACAAAAAGGATAAAGTACTCTTTTACCCCAATATCTCTATTCGAAATGTTTATCCTATGCGTCTGAGCTTTGAGCTCAGATAAATGCGTTGTTAACTTGTATATTTTTTAAATATATTTTTAAGTCACAATTTGCATATAGACATTGTCGAACGCTTTTATTCCTCATCTTTTATTCTATCAAAGAAATAAATTACATTTGAAAAGGAAATTTTGTTATTATTCCAGGAAGCATTTTTAAACATAACCAGAGGAAGGTGTGGTTATCTCAAAACATCACTGCATATACACCACAAATGGCATTATCCTCTCCCCTGGATAAAATTGATTTGTCCTCCGCATAACATTGACAAGCAATAATTTCGAAATATTTCTAGCTGCATTTATCATTTTTATAGAAGCTTCCGTGTAGACTTTAGGGATAGTTTCCCTATTTATGAATGGGTTTTAAATAATCTGTGCCAAATTTTTTTTTAAATGAGTAGTTTTGAATTGATTCAGACGGGACTACAATTGCATTCACAAAACCACACACAATTAGTTCAGAGTTCTTCTGAATTATTGCGTCTTCAAACCTTTAAAGTACAGGCTCAGAGAAAATAATCCATTTGTTTGGTATGTACATTTCATATGATAAATTTGCATATAAGATTTTATTTTTCTTTTTGTAGTTATCATGTTTACTTCTGTGTATTTCAGAAATTATTCTATCATTTTGAAATTTTCAAGAAATTCAGGGAAAAGCTCCTTTCCTTTCCCTTCCTTGTCCTTTCAATTTCCTTTGAAAAATCTTTTCCTTTTCCTTTCAATTTCATTTGAAACATTCTTTTAAAGCTTCAGTTCAAAAATGGGAACCCTACTGTTATTAAATGTAAAACGCCCTTAAATGTTATTTTCAAGCTTTCACATAAATGAGTTTATACCAAATGCTTGGAAATTGGCGTTTTAAAAAGTTGTTAAAGAGTTAGTGAGGCATATACTTCTCTATAAAGCGACAACATGAATTGGTCAGGCGTCAGAATTAAGATGACAAATTTTCACCTTACTGGATTGACGGATTTTCTCTTAATGGATATCTGTTAAAATTGAATAAAAATCTATAAGATTGATTTTATGTCCATGTATTCGATTTCATCAATCTATCTCAAAGCACCTTTTACTTCTTGATTCACTAATGAATTTATATTTATCAGGCTAAAAGAACAACTATTTAAAAAAAATTAATTAACATTCACTAAATTTTCTTTTCTTTGTATACAGATTTACAACTCTTTATTTCTTCCAAATATTTTAATATTTTGGAATTTACATTTTATATTTAAGTTTTTCCAATTTTTTATGCATTTAAATAAGATTTTTTTAAATTAGATATTGATTATCTGATCATATAAATTCATAACTTCAATTCCGTCTGGGTTTTTTAAAATGTGTATCTCCATTCAAAATAGGTTTCTTTTCTACGCTTATAGTTCATTCACATAAAGTTGATAAACTTGATGATTTGAAACATGAATACAGAGTACGTATAAATATATATAAAAAGCTCGTTAATTCTGGTAATCCGATTATTCATAAAATTGCTTGTATTCTCTGTAAACATTTGTAATTATTTGTAATTTTCTAAGAAGGAATTGATTTTAAAGAATAGTTAATGATATTCTTGTTTTAAATTGTAATTTAGAAATGATATTGGATTATACTATAGAAATTTTAATGGCGGTTTTGCATAAACTTTATCTTTTTAAGTGATTTTAAGGATATAATTCAGTGACGCCTTTTATTTGAAGGGAAAACCAAAAAAATATTCACTTATAGAAGTTTCTTTACGTGATGCTTCAAAAATAAAGTTACTTTTGAATATCTGCTGTTAGCGAAGTAAGGATTTTCAGCAGTTTTCAAGAATATTTTTTCCAAACGCTTTCTTTCCATCTCATAGCGATATAAAAAGCAATCTAATCTCAATTATGTAGCTATCTTTCAATAAAGATATCCTTTTATCCAATTAAAAAGAAATCAAGTATCGATAATTTTATTCATATCCTTAAACTTTCATACTTTCTCACAGTCTTATAATGTTTAAATGCGGCATACTTATACAATGTGAAGAATTATTTATCCTATGGCTCTGCTTCTTAAAATAAGAAATAATAAATTTAAACAGATTTCTTGAACATAGAAATCAATATGTGTCATAATCTAAGTAATTATATTTATATTTATCTAATCTATACTATTATTATAAATGTGAAAGTTTGGATGGATAATGTTAGTCAATCACGCCACAACAGTTCAACGAAATTGGAGGGAATTTAGTACAGAGATAGATTATAGTCTATAGAAGAACATCGGTTAATTATTATTCCGGTTAATTGGGTGGTTAATTTTTTAATTAATTAAATACTAACTTTCTTGCCAAAATCTTCCATATCCCCACAGCCAAATGAGTAAGGTTTAAAATGTTTTCGATCGGTTATTTCTTACAATTCTGTTTATTTTCTTAGTGTGTGATGCATTTAAAATTAAACATTGTTATTTAATCGATCTTTCTTATTCATTATAAAGTGATTTTGAACTGAAATAAAGATACTTTTAGGATAGCCGAGCGTAAGAGAAAAATTCCCAAAGAAAGCTGGCGGAGATCTACATAATTTGGCGATTTTTCGATTTAAAATCTCTCTAAGAAATTCTACATTATTTGCCTTTTATTCGTTTGCACCCGGCTAACGGAAAAGTACCAAATTAAAATATAAAAAAGAAAATTAAAATTTTTAAATCCATATTATCCCAACTGGCGTAGAAAATTCTCACATTTGCGTTGCCCCAATTGGCATGATCAATTTGTTCTTCATTTGATTTGGATTAATCAACAAAAGGATTCCGAATAATTAATTTACTAATTGGTTTTATCTTATGTACACACTGTAAACAAATTGTTTTTCTGTTAGTTGTGTGGGCTAATTTTTGATATACAACCATTTCGCTTTTACTGCCGTACGTGCTCCATTCGTCCATTTCACTAAAATTTGGCGACAAACTGTTTTTTTGGGAGGGGGGTGAAAATTATTTTCAACAGCACCATATTTATAAGTGTTTGATGACATTTTACATAGTGATGAGACATAGAAATCTCATACATGCACATCAAATTTTTCACGCATACGATGTGGCAGGTAAAAGCTAATTATTATCTATGTGGGGGCGTGCTTCGTGGTGAATGCTCGATAAAAATAAGACCACAGGTTTGTCTTTTGTATATTTTAATGCATGGACAATGGACAACACGAACATGAAGAAAAAGAACAAAAGTAAAGGGCTATTGTCCTTTTGTCTTACATGCAACAGTCTATTAAAAATCAACTTCAATACTTCCACATTACAATCCCTAGCATCACTCTTTCCCCCCTTTCTTCCACTGCCCCACTTCCTGGTCTAGTCGTACACACCTGCCATCTGGAGGTGACATATAGTTTGAGAGTGGGGTCTAGATACTGATACCACAGGCCGTCCTGACACTTTTAGCTCGCCACAGTTGAGTGGAGAAAAATCTGAAAGGAGCAACCCCCCCCCCTTAGACAATAATACTAGGGATGGGTTGACGGGGCACCTAGCTGCGCAGCAGCTTATCCCCGGTCTTGATAATTAGTTAGCGGTATGACAGAAAATAGCTTGCTTGAAACTCTGCGACGAAGTCTGGTGCTTGGAATGGATCTGGATGAGCTCAGAGCCTGCGCTCTGATTAGCTGTTGATGGTATAGGCCTGAATCCATGCTTTTGCATCATCATCATCAGCGAGGATTTCAATTGAGGTGGTGAGGAGGGGTTGGGTGTCAGGATTTGTTATTATTGGCTATTTACGAGTGCGATCTAATCCCAGAGTTAGAGTATTGTGATTTAAGTTAAAACTAAATGTTGAATAAACTGTGTGGAGTTATGCAAGGTTGGGGTTAAAAAAATATTAACAGATACATTATTTCTATTAATTACAATTAAATTACAATTCAAATTAGAATACGTATAGGTCTTCTAGAATTGGGAAGGGGGTGGAATTTGGTATATTTTTTACTGGTTCATTATCAATCTTTTCCATGTTGGTGAAGAATTTTATAGCTAACTTTTTGATGAATTCTTTTAATGTAGGGTATTCAAGGTCTTTATACATGCAAGCAGTGGGCATGAACCATCTCATATTGCAAATTCTTCTCATTAAACTATTTTGTAACCTTTCTACGTGTGCCAGATTAGATTTAGGTGCATAACCCACACAGGGCAGGCATAAGTGATTACTGGACGCAAATAGGTGGTGTAAATAAGTATTCTATTTTTCCTGGTCAATTTGGAGTCTCGAGAAATTAAGGGATAAAATTTACGAGTTAGGTCTCGAAACTTTTTGGCTGTATAGTTAAAGTGGGGTTTCCAAGTTAATCTATTGTCTAATATGACACCTAGGTATTTACATTCCTTAGACCACGGGATAATTTTATCTTTAATCTTAATTGGGGGGAAATTTCTAATTTGTCTGCCTCTATAAAAATTAATTGCTTCGGTTTTTTCAGCGTTGATTTGAATTTTCCATTTAATAAACCAGTCTTCAAAAGTTTTTAGGTGTCTATTGAGTGCTAGTGTAACATATTTGGGGTTGTTGTTGCGCGCTAATATTGTTGTGTCGTCTGCATACATACATAGAAGGGTGTTAAATTGTCTTGGTATGTCATTTATATAGATAGTGAATAAAACTGGCCCCAGCTTAGATCCTTGAGGTACTCCTGCGAGTATCGGTTTAATCACAGAATATTCATTATTAATTTTAATTTTAAGGGATCTATTTCTGAGGTAAGAGATGATAATTTTTACTAAGTGTGGGGGAATCTTGTAATTAATGAGCTTGTAGAAATGGCCATTTGGCCAAACTCTGTCGAATGCTTTCTGGATTTCAAGGAGAACGGCTGCCGTTTTTTGATTATTTTCTAACCCTTCCTCAATATATTCTACTACTCTAATTAATTGATGCGTGGTGGAAAGTTCATTTCGGAAGCCCAATTGTTCCGGTGCTAAAATATTGTTGGAATTCAGATATGTATTTAATCTTTGAAGTATGATGTGCTCTGCAACTTTACTAACTGAAGGAAGTAGGGAAATAGGTCGATAGCTGCCAGGTTCAGTGGGATCTTTGCCCGGTTTTAAAATAGGGATGACAGCTGCTGTTTTCCACGCATTGGGGTAATAACCTATTTTAAGAATACTATTAATAATATTAGTCAGGTATAAAATAAATTTGTCTGGGAGGAGCTTCAACATTTTATTGTTAATTTTATCCAGACCGGGGGCCTTTCTAAAATTAAGTTTTTGAATGTAGTCCTTAATTTCTTTGGTAGTGGCAGGGGAGTAGTCATTAAAGCTAGTTGGTAGGGATTCCAGAAAGCAATTAACTGTGTTATCTACGAGTAGTTCTGTGTCCTTGTCAGAGATGTTATTTAATTTGAATTGTTTCTCAAGGCTTTCCGCCAGGCAGTTTGCTTTATCTAAGTCGTTATCAGCAATATAAGATTGGCCTTTAAGGGGCGGAATTTTATGTTTCTTATTTTTATAGGAGTTTACTAATTTATAGATTGAACCGTCTTCTGCATTGGAGTTTATGATTCTGTCGACGAATTCAATGTTATTGAGTTCATTATTTAGTTTTTCGATGTCCTTGTTTAAGGTATTCATGAATCTCTTGAAGACCGGATCTCTGGTTTTTTGAAAAGTCTTCCTGGCAAAATTTCTGTCTCTAATTAAACTTCTTAATTTGGGGTCTATATGCTTTTGTTTATTTTGTTTCAAAACTGCGGCTGCATTTTTGGCTTGAATGATATGGTTTTCAAAGTCACTAGAATAAACGTTTTTTGTGGAGTACCTGGGCGTGAGCCTAAAACCTCCTATCCTTCGCTGGTTCTGTTAAAAGGTAACATAACAGGATTAGTTTAAACATAATTTTTAGTTAACAAACATTTAAAATTGAGTTATTAAGTGAAAAAAATAAAAAATAATAATAATAAAAAAAATAATAGTTACTTAGCGAAGATGAATTAAAAAAGAAAGAAAAGAAAAAAATGAAGTAAAGAGAATTTAAGAATAGGTTAGGGAGTTGTTGCTTAGAAAGATTAACAAGACAGAATTTTCTTTGCTGGGATAAGCTGGTCTCAATTCGGCTCGCTGGGAGTCAGTCAGGCGTGGCAGGTTGCATTGTCAAGGTTGGGGGGGGGGACCGGTCCTTTTCTTTGTTGGCTACTTGGGGCATCTTCAGGTGGGGTTGCTTATCTCTCTTTCGACTTTCTTTGAAGTGGCTGGGAGGGTGGAGTCTAGTCTATTGTTGGTGAGGAAACCATTGCGTTGACAATCAGGAACAGCTTATTGTGAGGTGAGGCTTCATTGTCCAGTTTATTGAGGAGATCTTTTATGTTTGGGATTACTTGCATAATTGACTTCAGTTGGATAGCTAACTTTATTATGTCTGTTAAGTCTTCGGTTTCTGCATCGTTGTTTTTGGGTGGATTTTTTTTTCTTCTCGGGTTACTTTTGCTGTTGCTTCTAGCTGGCTTGGGGTGACTGTTGGTTGATTAAATAGCGATGCATACGTTTTGCCTGGCTTGATTTGGTTTTGATTTTTTTATCTTCGGGAACTTGGGGCATCCCCTGTAAGATGCTGTGTGCGGTCCTCCGCAATTAGCACATTTTTTCTGTGGTGTTTCTTTTTCTTTTTCTGGACAGTTTCTTGAGTCATGATTATCCGCGCAAATGACGCATCTTGTCATCATTCGGCAATTTATACTGGTATGAGCAAATGATTGACATTTGTAACATTGTCCAATTGTTTTCCTGATAAATCTTTCGATTCTAACTCTCATGTAGAGGATATTGTTCTCTTCGTAGATTTTTTCGACGTTGCTAGATTTCTGCAGATGGACCTGGAAAATTGGTAAGAGTTTTTTGTCTCTAAATCTTCGAAATTGGTTCACCTTTAGTACGTCGTAGCCTTTATTTTTCAATTCTTCATCAATTTCATCGCATGTTGTTTCTCTGGGATGACCTTTGATTACTATTTTAATTGGCTTTGTTTTCAAAGTCGGAAACGTATTTTTCCAGGTCATCGGGATTGGTTGCTTCTAACTGAATCGGGGTTTCTAATTGGCTGAGGTGGAATCCGAAATTTTCCTAGTTAGTACTATATAAGCTGCTGGATTCTGATTCTGTCTCCAGCCATGGAGGGAGACAGTCGCAGCGAGAGCGGTCGCTCCAGTTTTCTCTCTAAGAGCACCCGGACTTCTTTGAAATCCACCTCGTTTATTCGTGCACACAACCAAAATCCTAACGCTTTATGCGCTTCCCTGATATATGATGAAAACCAAATTCTTAAATACAGGGAGGAAATTAAAAAAGGAGATTCCTTTTTACAGGAATTAAGCCACTGCAAAAAAGAGCACTCCCCGGAGTATCTTAATGTATCAAGCATACTCAAAGAATATCAAGATAAACTCACTGCCGCGGAAAATAATTATATCAAATCAGGACCTTGCATGATTGAAGGATGCACCAAACACCAGATAAATTTCGATCAATTCCTCATGGAAATTGATGAAACCCAGACAAGTACGAACAAAAGGATGATTGATGAGGAAGGCTTTCAAAATGTCCCCCCGAAAAAATCTGCCAAGCAGCCGAAGCAAGACAGCCCAAAAAAGAACGTCCCAACTGAAAACAAGTATCAAGCCCTGGAAAAACTTGTTGAAGAAAAAACGGATAAACCCATCATACCTCCAATAAATCTTAAACTCTCAGACCACTATAACTACACACTTCAGACCATCTATAGAGAATTCCCTGGTACGGAAAACAAGCTTGTCAAGGATTTTATTGCAATTACCCCATCAAACCATACCCAAAGAGAGGAAATAATTAAATTTCTTGATGACTCTGGCGAAGAGTACGTCCTCTCCGAAAGCTCCGAAGACAAACCATTGAAAATTATCATAAAAGGACTCCCCGTAACGGCTGATAAAGAAGATATTATACAAGAACTACAGGAACTAAATTACACCGTAACCCGAATTTCACAACTCCGTAACTACCGAGCCCAGACCTTATATCCAATCTTCCTCCTAGATATCAAGAAAACTCCAAATGCTAAAAATATTTATAACGAAGCCCACCTCCTTCACCTCAAGATAAAAGTTGAAACATATAGGAAAAAACCCACCGCCACTATGTGTTACAACTGCTGTGGTTTCTATCACTCCGCAAAGAACTGTAAAATGCAACCTAAATGCTTAAAATGTGGCGAAAAACACACAACAAGAGATTGCCAAATCAAAGAAATCATCCAAGACCCGATTTGTATCAACTGCAACGAAAGAGGCCACCTTGCTGCCTGGAAAGGATGCAAGAAATTCCCCAAATTAGTATACCGAAGAGGCAAACAAACATACGCAGAAATCGCAAGACCCATCGACAACAGAAGAAGAGATCCCCCACTCCCAGAAAAATTGTATTATCATAGAAACCCTCAGAAAATCATCCCAGAAACCGAAAAACACCTAACTTTGGACACCCCCACACCCTCAACTATACAAGAAATGAAAGAAGCTTTCGAAGCTCTCAAGGAAATAAGATCCATACTTCAAGATTTCCCTAAATTAATAACAGCAGCAAGATTAGCAAGGCAAACGTCAGACCCCGAAAAGAAGAAACTAATCATCCTCAACGCACTCATTGACTAAGTTCCAAATTCTCGCAATAACCCGGCTCCCTGATTGGTCAACAACGAACAATAGTTCATCCAACTTTTGCATCATCATCATCAGCCAAACTCTCATGACATCTCCCTCACCTCCACCCCTAGATGCTCAACTCCCATTGGCTCAGAAAGACCTCCTCCAAATCCGCGGAAGACGTGCTTCTTCAGTGAAGTCAGAGCTTCATTAAGTCCAGGGCATTTATGCTGCTAGGAATATCATGCACCAGGACCTTGGGGATAGCCCTGCTGCGCAGGGCGGGTGCCCCGTCAAACCTTCCATCTACCTGGCAAAGTGTATTTGAGATTGCGGGAGTTGCGCAGGGCTCCAAACTAGGACCCGTACTATTTTCATTATACATTAACGACATCCCAAAACAATTTAACACCATTATTAGCATGTATGCCGAAGACACAGCAATACTAGCCAGAAACAAAAATCCAAATTTCATTAGTATAGCCCTCACTAGACATCTCAAAACTCTTGAAGACTGGTTTGTAAAATGGAAAATTGGAATTAATCCCAGTAAAACTGAAGCTATAATGTTTACCAAAAATCATGTTTATAAAGAATTCCGCCCCATCAAAATTAAAGATAAAAAAATCCCGTGGTCTAAGGAATGTAAGTATTTAGGTGTTATTTTAGACAACAAACTTTCTTGGCGTCCCCACTTTATTTATATTAAAAATAAGTTTCGAGACCTAACTCGTAAATTTTTCCCATTAATTTCTCGAAACTCCAAAATGTCTAGGGATAATAAAATACTTATTTACACTGCCTATTTGCGTCCGGTATTAACATATGCATGTCCGGTTTGGGGTTATGCTGCAAAATCAAATTTAAGAATAGTTGAACTACAACAAAACAATTTAATACGCAGATTCTGTCTATGTAAATGGTATATGCCAAATACTAACATGTATAAAGCTTTAGATCTCCCTCCCCTTAAAAAATTTATTAAAAAACTCGCGATTAAATTCTTCAAAAATCTAGGCTCACACGACAATGAAGCCATTCTTTCCATTCCTAAATATGAACCTAATTTCAGAATCAAAAGATCCCGTAATATTCTTCTTTAAATTCTCTGTGTACTTATTAAATTTTTATTTTTCTTAACTCTCATTTAACGTCAATACTGTTACTTTCCTTTTAAAATAGAGGTGGGTCGTTCGCGAACGAACGGGTCAAAACGAATGGGTCATCTAAGTGAACGAACTGAGTCGGGTCGCCATTTTCAGGATTATTCGTTCGTTCGCGAACGACTGTGCGGACCCTGCTATATCAGTTCATTAACTGTGTGGATCCACAGTCGTTCGCGAACGAGTGTGTGGATCCACACAGTCGTTCGTGAACGAGTGTGTGGACCTGGTTATTCCTGTTTACGAACGAGTGTGTGGATCCACACAGTCATTCGCGAACGAGTGTGTGGATTATTCCTGGTTATTCCTGTTTACGAACGACTGTGGGGAACTTGCTAATTTCATGCCTCCTAGAGATAAGATGTTTGTGGTTATGCCCGCAAAAGAATGGGAAAACAGGGGGAGGGGAGAGGAGGCAGATGTTTCAATGTCGCTTAGCAAAAGACTAGTAGTTGACCTTGGGTAATTACACGGCGTTTAGCTTTTTTATCTCAACAAATTTTGGACACTCGTTTAGTAAAAAGGAAGTACTTTATGGGAGGTAGCGATAACATTTTTCAATTCCTGGAATCAGAAAGTGTGGGAATTTTCTTCTTCTTCTGGTGGATGGAGATGGAGGAGGGCATTGCCGTTTATTTATATTGGAGATTTCAGGAAGTTTTAATTGTAAAAGATTTTTATTGAAAAAATGTGGGAATCGATTACGACTTTTCTGTTATGATACCAAATTTTACCTTTTAATACTACTAATTAAAAAAAACATTTCAGAAATACTTTATAATACAATATAGTCTTAAAATGAATCAATTCGAACATTTTATTTGTCTTTTTGTATTTTGCGTGCTCTTTTATTCGTAAATTTAAGATAGTATAAAAAATATATAGTAAATTTTATTTAAGTCACGTGCACTGCTGTCATGATAAATTATTTACTTATTTTTAAAAAGTTTATATATATATAAATATTTTTTCAAATAAAATAAATAAATAAATATGTCACATCTATTATTGTATCATTGAATCCAATTGTTTTTCAGCTGTTAAAATAGTTATAAATGAAAAAAAAAAGAAAGAAAGAAAGGTGCTCATTCTCATTTGTTTAAAATTGCTTTTATGTTATTATTTATTTGCTTAAATATTCTTGTTTTGTTAAATTTTGAAACACTGCAATATACTATCTCGCTCTGGTTTTAAGAAAAAATTTATATTATATATATATATGCATATATATATGCTTCAATTAGCATTTTTATTTTCTTATTTATAAAATTTAGAGAAAATATTGCAATTGGCAAAAAATTTGAACTCAAGATTTTAATGAATCACCACGTTTCCTTCTTCCTTCAATTAGAAAACATATTTTCAGAAAATGTCTATGTTTGACAAAAATAATGCAAAAGCCTTTTAAGCTAGATGGATTAAATTTGGTATAAGATCTTAGCACCAAACTTATAGATTTCAATCAAATTTTCTGCAACATCAGTGTAGAAGAAATCTGTCTATCTGACTGTTTTAAATGTAAGTTAGTATGGGAACTACAGAACGATAAAAGCTGGATAGTTAAAGTTTGGGTACACATACCTAGTATATATTTTATAAACATCTGTCAAATTTTGTGCCAAACTCGTCATAGAGTTTACGGCATACCAGTCTGCACTTTCAGAAAGTTGACTTTAATAGTTTATATATATATATTTATGTAAATATATATAATCATTTCTACGCTTTTGTCAAATCAAAATAGGCATAATTTTACAATAGTCGGTGCATTGTGAATACAAAAATAAATTTTAAAATTTAATAAATAATTTTTAAGAATTATTTTAGTAAAAACTATGCATTTTTATAAAACTGAGAAAATACTTTAATTAGAAAATACCCAGTTTACATATGCATACTTATACAAAGGTGCTTGTCCAAAAGTTGAGTTCAAAGTGAATCCTGTCCTTAATTCAATTCACACGACTATTGGCATATATTCCAGGAAGTAAAAATAAATAAAAGAGGAATAAATTGAAAAGATTCAAATGAAATCGTGCATATTTCAATGCATCATATCAGAACATAATTTCTCGAACGGTAAAGCTACCCGTGCTCGTGACAGTTAAATAATATTTTTATTCGTTTTAATTGTTTCATTGAATTAGTCACTTTTTTATTTAAAAAAAATATATCACATTTCTTATTTATTACATTTTATATAATCATGTGCTCTAAGTTTCATTTTTCTAGGTTTTATTTGCTGGAATAATTAACTTATTTTTTTAAAATTGGAGCTTTTGTGAATGCAATGGCAATACATTATTAAAAGCTGATTTTTTTGAGATACTCGTGCAGATAATAAAATTTTTATATTTCGACTATGGATTTTTGTTGACCCTAAGTACCTCATCTCAAAAAACAACATCAAGTTCTGACATGATAAAAATATTACTAATGTTACTTAAAAATTATTGAATAATATTATAAATAATGATATAATATCTCAAAAGTTAAAATAGTGCCAGTGGTGACTGAGCTTTATTTTTTATGGAATTATCTAAACGTAATAATAAAGCTACGTACTGACAAAATTTCATATTAAAATAATTACGTAAATAAAATAAATAAATAAAAGGAAAAATTTCATAATAAAATAAAAAGTAAAATTGGACCTAAAAAAACGTTTTTAAAAAGCATTACAAACACCATTAAATAAAACTGTAATCTCAGGCAGTAAAATAACTAATGTTTAAAATTACAAAACCTATACAGTCATCCCGTCCTGCGAAAGGGGAATAGAATCATAAGAGTGTAAGCATTCCCCCCTTTTCTGTTTTATGTATAACATATTTCTCAGAAAGAACAATCTATTTAGCAAAATACCAACACATGCGTCGAGAAGTAAACACAATAATCACAATACAACCGGAAATTTCCGGATTGGCAAGTGACGTAATGAGTCAGCACAGAAGCAACAAAGTCGTTCGTTCTCGAACGAAAGAGCCTAGTTTAATCGTTCGCAAACGAAAGAGTCTACTTCATTCGTTCGCGAACGAAAGAGCCTAGTTTAATCGTTCGCGAACGAAAGAGTCCAGTTCATTCGTTCGCGAACGAAAGAGTTGATTCTTTCGTTCGATGAGTCTGAAAAGGTCGTTCGCGAACGACCTGAAACGAACGGGTCAAATTGGTGAACGAACGATTTTGAGTCGAATCTTTGAAATGAACGAGATTTCCCATCACTATTTTAAAACCTAACGCAGCATTTACCCATTCCCTGTTGTCACGCCCACTCAGTCTGACATCCAATGAGCGCCTTATCTTCGTCAAGCAACTTTCACCTCTCCATCTGCTGTGAATGTTTACGATCCTGTTTCTGATCCATCGAAGATGATCACGTTAATCGATTGAAAGCCATGTGAACTATAATATCTTGTTCTACCGGAGGTATATGCCCCTTGACCGGGGCTAGGCACTCCGAGATACATGCCATCTAAAGCAAAGTGTATTTGAGGTAGAAGGTTAAGAGGATCGGGTTATGATCAGAGCTAAGCTCTGGTATAGATTCGATCTCATATGGATATTGAAAGTCCTTAACAATTGTTAAATCGATGGTGTTAGCTGAATTATTTCCAAATCTAGTGGGGGATGAGGGGGCTATAATGTCTAGTCCGGCCTGCAGGGCGAAGTGGTAGAGGGAATTACCTTTCGAGCTTTTACGTTTACAACCCCAGCTACCGTGGTGTGCATTAAAATCTCCACAAAAAATTGGGTTAGGGCCAGATTTTAATAAATTTTCTAAATCAAAAACAAAATTAAAGTTATCCGCGCTTGGTGGAATGTAGGTAGAAATTAAAGTTATGGGTTCCATATTTTTAAAATTAAGTTTAACTACGGTAGCTTCTACTTCTTGTAGTAAAGGTGGGGTGACCTCATTATGAGGTAGTCCGTTTTTAATTAGAATGGCAGTACCACCTCCTGCCTGATTAAGTCTATAGCTATAATACGAAAAATAGTTTGCCAAGAAGATTTTTCTTTGTGGTCTAAGGTGAGTTTCTTGCAATAATATAACATCGGGGTTATACTTATTTACAAAGTTACGAAAGTCATGAATTTTTCCATTAATACAATTTGCGTTCCAGTAAACAATGCGAAGACTATTAAGTGCAATTATTTGTTAGCCCCAATGGAAGCATGTGACATAAACGCAGAACAAAATAGTACCATCTTCTCTGTTGTAGTTTTAACCTGATTTACTTGTTTAAGAAGATCTACTAACCAGGGGAACTCGTTTAGAATTTTTTGGAACTCCCGGAATGCGTCTATCATGCTCGCTTTATCGCCTAGGTCTGGGACGCTGTCCTGCTTGCTCTCTACCCTGCTATACCCTCCGTCATGTGGCGCCATCTCCTGGCGATTGGTTGGATTCAAAAGACTGGCAAAACTAACGTTTTCTCTTATTCTGGCCTGGCTTTTAGCAAAGTAGTTGTTTCTATTGGTAATTGGGTTGTTTATTTTGGGGAAGTTTCTACATCCTCTGTAAGAGGCAACATGACCTATTTCGTTACAGTTTATGCATTTAGGTTGAGCCCTTCTTTCAGTCTCCACGCAGTGTCTAGTCTCATTACATTTAGGCATCTTGGGGTCATCTTACAGTTGTTAGAGGTATGATGGAAAAAATTACACCGAAAGCATTGAGAAACCATGCCTCTTCCCCCATATGGTTCGATAGTCATTCTAAGATAGCCTATACATTTTAATTCATAAATTTTTTCTGCCATTTTATTTTTGGCGAGTTCCACAAGGAAGAATGGTAGTGGATTTTTGGTACTATATTGCGTCATGTGCGTTACCTTGTCAACATGGAATTCACTATTTTCGAGTTCACTTTTGATTTCATTAGTGTCAAAATCGATTGGCAGGCCCTTAATGACCACTTTTAATGGTCGTTTGTCTTTAGGTGTGATAACATAAAAAATCATATCCCCTTTGTTCGCAGAATTGCCTAATCGTTCTATGTTGATCTTCTGACTCGGGGAAAATTTTAACAAATCCTCTGTTAAATTTATTTTCTGTACGCCCGCAAGCCTTCCTAATTTCGCTAAGCATGCTATTGAATTCAGTAGAAAATTTCAACATAATTGGTGGTATTTTAGTAATTTTTTCTGCCTCATTAGTTTCCTTATCTTCGAGAGATAGTACGGAAAATTTGTTCCTAACATTAACCTGTTTACTGGGAGAATTTAACTGATTGTTTTTTGCGGTTTTCCTTTTACTAGGGGAAACAAATTCGCCTAGTGGATTGTCTCTCTGTTTATTAGGGAGAAATTTGTCTTGAATGCATTTACTACTATCCCGACACCCAACATTATTTAATTTTTCTATCTCACCCATCAGGTGCTCCATATTCTGTACCCTCTCGGTCCTAATCCCACTCAATTCCTCCATGTAGACTCGATAATCATCATCGTGTTCGTGGGTTCTTTCATAGTCCAACATCATCCTGTCATAGTTATCAAGTTCAAACCGTCTTTTGTAAAGTGCTGATCTCATTGCAGCTTTTCTAGTGCATATCTCACATCTGAAATTCGCTGTACCCTCTTGTTCGACATCGATAATCATGTCATCTTTGCTATTATTGCCCTCTACACATCTCTTTTTACATGAATCCATCGACCCATCCATATCGGGTCGAGAGGGATTTGTAATGTCTGTTAAGCTCAGTGTGGTGGTAGCGCTTAGTTCAATTCAAGGAATAAGCTCGTCGTAGACACGTCTGCTCCGCTCAAACTCCAAGACTCGAATAACAGAAAATGAGAACGAAAATTTTTGCCTTAGACAATAATACGAATAATATATATATAAACAAATGCTCCTTCTTTAGTGCACAGAGTTGCTGGTTCAAGTACCTCTGCATCAAATTTTCATGTGGTCTGCTGCAGTGGAGTTGGTGTTTAGTCCATCATGCTTGTCAACTTTTTTGACTTTATATTGGTCATTAGGCTTCACTTGCAGCACTTCGTATCGGCCAAAAAATTTTGGACTCAGTTTTAACCCAGTCCCAAACTGGGTTCTTTTAATTGCTACTAAGTCCCCTTTCTTATATTGATAAGCAACTTTCTGGTTCTTATTGTAAATACGTCGATTCTCCTCTTGGATTTTAAGGATGTTTTGTTTTGGCTTCAAGCTGGATTATCACACAATCTGTAATAAAAGAGTTAATACTCTCCTGTTCAAGGAGCTCTAGAATGTGTTAATCATGCTTTGTTCTGAGCTTTACACCTGTTAAAAGCTCAAATGGTATTCTTTGTGTACTCTTTGAAACTGTAGAGTTAAGAGTCTTTTGTACTGCGGGAATAAATTTGGACCACTTTGTAGTGTCATCAGTAGAAAGTTTGGCTAAACCTGGAATTATTGTGCCATAATTTTTTCCACTTATTCATTACCTCAGGGAATGCTGGTTGTAATGGTTAAATGTTGAATTTTTTTGGTGTCACAATATTCTAGAAACTCTTTAGATGTAACTGCACTACATTTATCTATTATGATCAAATTTGGTTTTCCGAATGTTGTTCCTTGTTGCTTGAGTTTCTCTGTGGCATTTTGTGAAGATGTAGATTTAACAGGATAGATCAATATAAATTTTGTGAATGCGTCGACTACTGTAAGAATGTGATTGTAATTTTTATTAGTCGACGGCAGAGGTCCTAAAATGTCAAACGTGCTATGTACTGAAAAATACGTCATCTTTTGGAATGTGGTTTAATATTCGGTCACTTTTACCTTCTTTGTGTTCACAAGAATACAATAAATGCGATATGCTATTACATATTCTATGCATTTACGCATGTTTGGAAAATAAAAACTTTGTTTTAGGCCATTTTCTGTTTTATTTATATATAAGTGTCCTTTAAAGTGGAAGTGTTTAACGACTTCAGCTTGCACTTGTTGAAGGACCACTAGAAGATCAAAATCATTTACAATTTTATATAATATGCTATTCTTCAAATAAAGTCATTAATTTGTTTGATTGCCATAAATAGTTTAATATAATCGATATATTCATGAGAGTTTTGATAGTGGACGATCTTAGAAGTCAAGTCATCATGTGCTATCATCAAAATAGGGTACCGGCTTAAACAATCTGCCTACTTCATTTGTTTACCTGATTGATGTATAGTTTCATAATGAAAATTTTCCCTAAACAAGGTCCATCTAATAATTTTAGGCACCAGCTGTGCTTTGCTCATAGTTTTTTGAAATGTTGAATAGTCTGTAATAATTTTAAACTTAGTGCCTACCAAATAGTTGCAGAATTTTTCTGAAGCTTCAATTATCGTTAAAACTTCAAGTGAATAAGTTTTCTTCTTGGGGGGGATGTTTTTTTACTCATGGAATTATTTGGGTGAAGCTTATTGTCGTCAGATCGATGCAAGAGAAATGCACAGTAACCAAATTTGCTTGCGTCATTGTGCAATTCTAATTCTGCAACCTGTCTGTAAATATGCAATACAGAATTTTCAGAAAGCTTTTTCTTTAAAGTTATGAATGCCGATTGTTGTTCCGGACCAAAATAGAATATTGTGTTGGCACGTAGTAAATTGCTTAACGGCTGTTAGCGAATAATCTTTGATAAATTTTCGGAAGTAGCCAGTGAGTCCGAGAAAATTTTGAACTTATTTTACAATTTTGGGTTGTGGAAAATTTTGAACAGTGGTGGTTTTATCCAAAGAAAGGCTGATTTTATCATCTTCTATTATATATCCAAGGAAGTCAATTTTGGGGTTTAAAAATTTACATTTCTTCAAATTTAGCTCCAATCGATACTCGAATGCAGTTTTTAAAACCATAGCTAAGCTTGTATACTTTCCAGCTCGTTGCAACTAGGCATAATGATTTCATCCATAAAGATAATAACAAAGCCTTCTTTAAGGAGACCACGAAACACATTGTTAATGTATCTTTGAAAATTTTTGGGGCTATTGCGAAGGACAAATGGTACTTTGTTATATTCGTACTGGCCATCATGTGTAACAAATCAAGTATATTTCTTACTGTCTTCCTCCATTTCCACATGAAAGAATCCATCTTTTAAATCAATGGCGGAGAAAAAATTTCCCTGTTGTAATTGATCGAGAGCTTCCTCAACTATTGGTAACGGTATCTATCTTTAATCGTTTTAGCATTCAGTTTTCGATAATCGATGCATAATCTTAAGTTGCCATCTTTCTTTTTTCATAACACTACTGGAGAACAGTAATCGGAACAACTGTTCTTAATCATTACTTGGTCTAACCACTCAGTGATTTGTTCATTAATTTTTCTTTTTCTGGAAAAGAGAGTTGTCTAGCCCTGTGACAAATGGAAATGTCATATTGCAAAACAATTTTCATTTTCAATTTAGAGTCCTTAATATTGTTAGGTTTGTAACTGGTAATCAAAGAAGACATTTCGCTTCTGATATTTTAGTCAGTAACATGAGTTAAATCAAAGGGATATTCATCAATCACATTAGCGACATGAAATAAGAAATGATCATCATTATTGTTAACAAAACGAATTCCATCTTTATCAAATGCTGAATTGAGTTTGTTTCAAAAAATCAATGTTGATAATTACATCAATGGGAAGTGCAGAAAGTGATGACACACTGAGGACATGAATGGTTACAGGCGAGGTAAGGTTTTGAATTGTGTTTTGGCCAGGAAGGAACCAACGCTTCGAACTTTGTAATTGCCTATTCCTGAAAAAGCTATTTGGTAGGTGTTCAATGGTGGTGAGCCAATTATCTTTTTATGTTTCCTCTTTGATAATGGTTTCCGGAGTCACAGAGAGCAGTTCGTGAAGTACCAGAAAGTGTAATTTGAACAAGTTTGGAACTTTGGGGAAAATCTTGCATTGTGATTTGGCTTACATTTCGATGAGATGTAGACACTTTAGGATGAAATTTTTATTCAGAATTTCTGGTGTTTTTCGGACAGTCAGAATGAACATAGTCAAAAGTTTTGAAGCCGTAACATAGTTTACCGGGTGATTTAATCGAACAAGAGAAACTCTTATGTCCTTTCAAACCACAGGAGAAACAAACTGGTTGCGGAGGACGTCTTCGATCAAATTTTGTTGAATGAAAGGTGTCAGAAGTGGAATCAAATTTTCTTTCCCCACCATGCCGAAAAGATTTTGAAGAATTGAAAAGCTTCTCGTAAACTTTTAATTTATCTTTAAATTTAGGGACTCATTTGCATCCATACAGTATAATTTTATTGTTGGTCAAATCTGGAATGAAGTTAATCACATAGTTGATTAAGGAGGATTCATCAGGAGAGCCTTTGTGAGCTAATTCCCTCATAGCCAAAAAGAATTCTTGAAGTGTTTCGGATGTTTTCATGCGCCGAGATTCCATCAGCTGATGCAATTGAATACTATTAATTTTGTCTGAGAACTCATCTAATAGATGTTTTTTCATCTATTCCCAAGTGGTAATACCATGAATGGATCTCATTGAGTTAGCGCTGGGCCCACGAAACATTTTTTGACAAAAAAAAAACTTGGTGAATGGGGTTGGTTATTCGATGTAACTGGAAAATGTCATCTACATCAGAGATAAAGGTTTCATCACTGTAAGCATCTTTAGATGAAAAAGGTTTAATTGAATCTACAATGTCTTTCAGACCAAAAGCCTGGAAAGAATTAATAAAAGTTTTCTGCATGCCCATAGAGAAAGAAGTTTGACCTATATATGCAGCGAGAACGGGTAATTCACAACTGGAATTTGTTTGCGGCTTATGGTTTTCGTACCATGGATATGGGTAATTTGATACATCATTTCCCAGCATAACTTCTGAATCAAGATTATCTATTTCGCTGGATTCGCTAGTTTCGGATTGCAATAGAGAAAAGTCACAAATCGATACAAAATATATTCGTAGCATTTATATTCATCAGTTGAAAATTCTATAAGAAGTAAATTGCATATAGCGATTAGATCTTTAAGAGTAAATTCCCTGAGAATTTTTAGTTTCGTTTCATCAAGTCGGAAGTCAGATGCAAAACCTGAACATTTCCTTAATCGGGAACGGTTTTGTCTATCACTATTTTCATTTAATATTAACCGATGCAAAAGTTTTGTATGGCTGGTACTACCGTGTTTTAGAGAGTGTGCTATTTTTAGGAAATCATTTAAAGTAGCCATAATTCAAAATCTTCAAGCAATTGTCACATAAAATTATTTTATACTCAAGGATTGAAATATTAAATCAAGTTTCAAAATATCAAGAAGTCAAATAAATAATTCTCGATCAAGGTAGGATATATTTTTTCAATGACAAAACACAAATCTCCATGCTAACAGTTAATTTTAGATAATGAAAAGAAAGCACAAACTGTACAGAAATATGATACTTCAATAGAATGTTTTTGATTTCGAATATGAGATAGAATAAGTAATTTTCAAATATAAAAACAAAATTTAATACTAAGGCTTAAAAATTCTTCAAAGAGTAAATATCTTCAAATTTAGTACTCATACAAACACAAAACAATTGTAATACTGTAAATATTCATTAAAAAAACTTATAAATCTTCAAATAGTTTCTTTTTAAAGCCACTTTCTTTTTCTCATTAAAACGAAAATCAGAATTCAAATATGCATAAACATAATATTACTTCGCAGTTTTAATCAAATTTTTCTTAAAATTTTGATTCTATAAAGTGACTTCAAATCAATAAAATCAATAAGTAATCTTCAAATATAATAAAGAATGCAACAGATGATAATAACAGCTCTAAAATATTTATCAAATAATAAATAATCATCAACTAGTTTCGATTTTAGAACGAAATTTCTTTGTTTCCGTAAAACGAAAGCCTAAAATCCATGTGCATCAAAATCATCAAATAATTCTTCACAATGTTTTAAAATAATTCTTCAAAATGGAATTATTCACCAAATATTTCTTCACAATGTTTTAAATTACTTCTTCAAAATGTGATTGCTCGAAATGGAATTATAAATCAAATATTTAATCAAAATAAATAATAAATTCCATCACTTTGTGAAAGAAATAATTCAGAAATCATCAAATGTATCAATTGATGCTAAATATCAAATTTTCAATCAATGTTTTGTTCTCACCCGGCTGCATATAAAGTCTCCTTACATTGATAGGAACCTTACAAAAATGTAAACTCGCTGATTGGTTGGGCTCATCCTACTTCAATTACATTGATATACCTACTACAATTGATATATTTGTTTAGTAATAGTGACCCTTTGTTCTTTGTTTGACACAACTACTTAATACAGTTCATCTTTTTGAAGTGTCTCTGTTTTTGGAGACAAAACTTCCGACTCCATTTTGTAATGAAGTAGAATCATTCACCCCAAACCAAATTGTTTGACGCATCTATAGGAAAAATTTAGAAGAATGCTACAAATTGTTAATAAAATTAGGAAAATTCACGAACACGAACTGGAATTACAAATGAGCAAGAGATAGCGAACAAAAAATTTCTTTACATCGATTAAAATAGGTTTTTTGTACTATTTACTTTATTCACTTTTAAACATTTCTAATTATTCGACTTTTGGAAACGAATTAAAAGTACACCATGGCGACCTCTATTATAAAATATTAGGTAACGAAAATCAACTTTTTTTGCGCATAAATTAAAAATATTCGAAATGTTTTTTTTTGAATAGCAGACTGTTATGAGTTTCAAATTGTGCTGCTTTCTATCCTTTCTATATCCTTGAGATATATCTAAAGATAACATATAACAGAATTTGTATTATTTCCCGCAATTTAATGCTTATGCAGCAAGTTTGGTCTAAAAATATTTTTTTGTAAAAAAATTATTTCAGGAAGAAAAAAAATATCTAGAACTCATTTTAAAAACCCTTGAAATTTTAATGAAAAAAAAGTAGTAGAGAAAAAATAATTTACAATAGAGAGCCCCAGAGTGTAATTTTAATTCTTTTCCAAAAGTCGGATAATTAGAAATGTTCCTAATTTCGATATCAATTTTTAGCGAAGTTCTAAATTTTTCCCATCGCTGCGTCAAACAATTTGGTGTGGGTTTGGTTTGGTTGGTTTGTATGGTTTATTGGCGCAAGAGCCATATTTGGCCATACTGCGCCAAGCAAACGGTAAAATTAAAAAAGATAGAAAATATAATCCTTTGGTAAATTAAGACATGAGTAATGAGATTAAATCATATTAGTTTAATGGAAATTTCGATTAGAGAACAAAATTTAAAACCATGTACCATAACAGTTTGAAACAATTATGTTAATGTATATGAACTTAAAATAAAAGTTAAATATACATAATAATAAAAATTCTCATATACAAGTAAAAAATCCAATAGCCCTTAAGAATTTAAAAATAGTTGGGTAGTATTTTTCACCCACCAGGTCTCGTAATGTGAAAGAAGTCAATGTAAAAAAACATGAAAGATAAGAATTAAAAACTGGACATTCAATTAAAGCATGATGAACAGTAAAAGGAACTTGGCAGCTCTTGCACATAGGCGCATTTTCTCCAAATGTTAGATTTTTATGGGTAAAGCGTGTATTACCTATACGGAGACGAGTCAACTTGACATCCATCTCACGTATAGGGTGAACAGGCCATAAAACAATATCAGTTCTGATGGAATGCAATTTATTTCCGACCTGCAGATCCCATGACTTTTGCCAGTTAGAAGAGATGCGATGAACGATGGACCTTTTAACATCGCAGAAGGGAGTCTCTATTCTTAAAAGGGTCGATGCAGATTTTGCAGAGATGCAGATTTCCCATCGCTTCGTCAAACAATTTGGTTTGGGTTTGGTTTGGTTGGTTTGTATGGTTTATTATAAATTATTCTACTTCATTACAAAATGGAGTCAGAAGTTTTGTCTCCAAAATCAGAGACATTTCAAAAAGAAAAAGAAAAATGAACTGTATTAAATTTTTATGTGTAAGACCAAAGAAGCGCTGCGCTAATACTAAACAAAAATGCCCTTAAACGTCACATATCATGACGTAGGATGATCCCCACCAATTAGCGGGTTTACATTTTTGTAAGGTTCCTATCAATGTAAGGAGAGTTTATATGCAGCACGGCGAGCCCTCATGTAGGGTCGTGCTCCGTGGTGAATACTCCATCAAAATAAGACCACAGGTTTGTCTTTTGCATATTTTAATTAACGAAAACAGGACAACATGAACATTGAGAGAAAGAACAAAAGTAAAGGGCAAGTTGCCCGTTTTTCGGGCATGCAATAGTCTATTAACCATCAACTTCATTGCTTCCACATTCCAATTAGTAGCATCACCCCTTTCTTCCACTGGCCCCTTTCCTGATCTAGTCGTACACTCCTGCCATCTGGAGTTGACAGAGAATGGGAAAGTGAGGTCTAGATACTGATACCGTCCTAGATCTAGGTCTAGTTACCGGCCATCCTGACACTTTTAGCGAGACACAGGTGAGTGGAGAAAAATCTGAAAGAAAAAAAACATACGTAGACAATAACACGAATAACATAAAAACACAAATTCTTTTTCTTTAGTGCACAGAGTCACTGGTCCAAGTGCCTCTGCACCAAATTTTCACTTTTGGTCAGTTGCAGTGGAGGGAATGTTTAATCTATCGTGCTGGCCAACATTTTTGACTTCATATCGGTCATTAGGCTTCACTTGCAGCACTTCATATGGGCCAAAAAATTTTGGGCGCAGTTTTAATCCAGTCCCAAACTGGGTTCTTCTAATTTCTACTAATTCGCCTTTCTTATATTGATAAGTGAGGCCTAGAGACTGATACCACATATATTTAAGACAAAAAAGAATTTTAAATTATTGTGAATAATTTCAAACTCTCGTCATCCAATATTTCTCTATTATTTTAAGCAAAATTACAAATATATTTTTTCGAATAAATGCCATCTATTGAAAAGCATATATAATGGAAATAACCAACATTTTGAAAGAAAAAATTATTAAAACCGATATTTCTCTAAATGTTATTCTAAATGATATCTAATAGTGATTGTCACTTCAGGAATTCTTATAGGTTGCCATTGGTAATATATATTAACAAACTTAGCTATACCAAACTTATACCTGGCTCCAGTCTATGTGCATGACCTCTTACTTTGCTGTGTTCTCTAAATTTAAGTTCAGATACATTGTTTTAAAAAAGTTTATATACATTTCTGTACATTACGTATTATTAAATTAGAAAATGGAGATAACATGTTGTAAAATTCTATATTTTAATACCGATTCCTTGGTTAACACGCAGAAAAAATATCTATTATTTTTTCCCATTAGAACAATCAATGATCTCTAAACTTGGCAACGAATTTGGGGACTTTGGCAACAAAATAAATATTGTTGGACACTTTATGAATTTTAACTATCCATTCGATAGGAAAGGAGATACGATTAAATGGCCATCTGGGAACTATAAAAGGTCGACAGGCCCAAGCTGCAATAAAAATAAGTTCATTATAAGGAAAATTCCTCAATGATGAGGTATACTTTTGCGAAAATTTTGAGCCAGATAATGTACTGTTTAGAGGGACTGGACAGTCCAGCAATTAGTTTTTCAATTCATATATCAAAATCATAAAGAACAGAAAACAAAAATACGAGTGAATCGGTGGCATACAAACACACACTAGAGTACATCAGGGATTGCCATTCAGGAGAATAGTATCCAGGCATTGGCCCACGTATTGAAGGAAAAAGAATAGTTCAAATTTTAAAGATTAATGCACATACCATCAAACCGGTTTCAAAAGAAAGAGGTTATACTTGTTCGGTTTATATGACTCAATCATAACTCATACGTTTACTGCCACTGCGTTCCTATAGTTTCAAATTCTCTTTCAAGCGGATCGTTATACTGCAATGCTTATGATAAAATATAGTGTATTCTAAGTACGAAAAAACAGCAACTTAAAAATGCATATTTATTTACATACTGAAAAAGTAAAATACATGTAAAATCTTTTTTTTTTAGTATATTTAAAGTGAAAGTATGAGTTTTCGAATGAGAAACATTAGTTTTTTTTAAGAGGAAACCAAAATTTTGCTATAAATTCTTCACGCAACAATTCACATATTACATTCTTAAAGAGCAGTAAACAAAAATGTGGTTACGCATTATAAAGCATACAAACGCACACCAGGGTACATAGGGGATTACCGCTTAGGAGAATAGTATCAAGGCATTGGCCCATATATTGACGAGAAAAAAAATGTTCAAACTTTAAAGATTACTGCAAGTACTATCAAACCGGTTCCAAAAATAACTTATATATTATACTAGTTCAATATTATCCTTTTAGGAAATGTGATAATGTATTAAGATTTAAATCTTTAATCAGCCGGTGTCCTGGCACAGAGGTTGTGAACTGTCTTCCCCGATTCGAGTCCCGGTCAGGGCATGGTTGTTCTTCTGTGTACTATCTATGAGGTGTGTGACTATGCCCCCCTGTAAAAAGAGCCCATGCAAGCGAATGTGATGAGTGTGTAGCTAAGACACATTTTTGGCCCTAGTTGGTGGTATTTAAAACAAGCGATACACTATCAGCTGAAATATCACTGACTTCGTTAGCGAGCTTGTCCATGGCATGTGCCCTTAGTAACAACAATAAGAACAATAAATCTTTAATTATTTCGAAAATGGGAAGTCATTCCAATGAATCCCTCCTATTGTGAAAAAAAAGTAGAAAAACTTTCTCCGATTGTTGCCCTACTATCCACTTAAAGGAAGAAATTCTTCCTCTGAAAATTATCTCATGATAGGCTATGATGAGAAAACCATCAGCACTTTTTCCTTCAAGGTTAAGAGTACCATTGTCCTGACATAGGGTTAGAGCGTCCTTGCCGCAATTTGCACGTCCTGGATTCGAGTATTGGTTAGGACAGGATTTATATTCTGCTCTTTTGATCAGATGTGTGAATACGTGCACTGTAAAAATGGGTTGCACAACCGAATGTGATGCGTAAGTAGATAAAACGTGCTCTTGGCCCTAGTTGACGTTACTTGGAAAAAGAGACGCACCCACGTATTAAAATTGCTGACTGCACCATAGAGTTTGACCATGGGAAGTGTCATTAGAGCAACAACAACACAGTAGGTGCCCTTTTATATTTAAAAAAAAATAAAATTATTGAATACAAGATGGACATTAATTTGTTCCTAACGAGTTTATTTATTTACCCTGCCAATTTTATTCTAGAAGTAGCATATACTATAATTTTAAACATAATGGAATATAAAAAAATCTGCATATATAGAGTTCTATAGGTGTACCTATATATATA
>JAOUZG010030082.1:8939285-8953259 GCA_026289955.1 Argiope argentata
TTAAATAAAGAATTGGAGATAAAAATGTACGTTTATGGTTAATGTGTTGAAATACATTACATACTTTAAAAGGCAAATTTTTTCAATCCTAATTTCACTATGATTGATAGAAACCATTAGATTTAATATATATAGCCACTTCCGTGGCGTTGTTGAAAAGGTATAGAATTGCTAGTGCAAGTCATCTAAATTGGTCGAATATAATCTTCAGCACATTAAAAATGGTGGTTGAAAAAACCGTAAAATTAGCTAAAATATGAATATAGTTTAATGCTATAATTCTTTAAGTGTGATGATATTCGAATATCATTATTCACTTGATATTCGATGATATTCGAATATCATTATTAAATTTGTAAATGAATGTGTTTTATTAAATACCTTCTAGAAATTAGTAAAATGAATAATCTATAATGAATGCAGAATGAATGTTGCATAAATACAAAATTATTCAAATCAATAACAATTAAAAGCATATTTTTAAATAAAATATTCTTCATAGAGATTATTGAATAATAACTCTATAATCAAATAATTTAAAATCTCGTAAATAAATGTTTAATTATTTTTAATTTATTATAAAAGTTTACATTAAAGGAAATTTTATAACAAAAAGATAGAAGATAACACAGATCAGAATTAATAAATCAGTGTACATAGTAATAACTTTAACAATAAACTTTTGTCAGTTCTTATAAAATAGATTTCATTAGAAAAGATGAAAATAGAGATGAAAATAGAGAGAAGAAAATAGAGATAGAAAATAGAGATGAAAAAAAAAGATGAAAATAGAGATCAACTGAAATTTAATTAAATATTGAAATTGCTCATCTCTTTTCTTCCGAAATATAAAATTATCTGTTTACAATTCCATTTGAATGACATTTAATGGTTTAAGAAATGTAGGTGAGTTTTAAATATGATAATTTTCTCCCAATTAGTCATGGTAGATAAATTATGGGACAACTTGCCAATATTTTGAAAGCTTCTTACAATATTTCAAAGAATCGTTAATATTTCAAATAATGCTATAATTCTCAAGTTTAACGCTGTATATATTTCATTCTGATAAGATTGAATTATCAATACCACATTTAATTATAAATTTACTAGCACATTTTAATAATTTTAATTTGATCTGTTTAATTTGTCATGAATTATCTACGAATCTACTAATTACATTAATACAATTTTGTAAAACAGACCACTTTAAAAATAAATCAGAAATGGAGAAAATACAACAATTTCAAATAAAATGATATTAAATTTACAACTCCATCCTAGAAAGATAGAGCAACGAAATTAAAAGTAAATCATTTTGTTTAAAATAAATTAATGTATGATTATCTTTTATTGAAGAACAAAAACTGAAAAATACAAATGTATGCGAAAAATTAACGCAGAAATTATTATTCAAAACTAACATGAATACTGTGTAATTACGGAATTACATAACTAATCTAAAACCAATTTATTTACAGTGTGTTTTTAAAGTAAATTAAGACAGCAAACCAATTAATCAGAAAAAATCATAACCCATTGAAACTATTGTTGTCAACAATCAGTTCGCAATGCGCATGATTGAGTTTTCAACGCCAGTTATGGTAACACAAATGTGTGAATTTTCTAAACCAGTTGAGGTAATGTAATACAGATTAGAAATTTCTAATTTTCGTTATTCTGTATTATTTTTTTTTCAAAAAGTACTTCAGAATGATTCTGAAAGAACGATGAATTAACAATGCTTTATTTTAAATGCATCAAACATTATAGAAATAAACAGAATCGTTTGAAATAATCGGTTGAAAATATTTTGAGACAAACCTTGTTAGCGAGGGAAAAACAAAACAAAAGCTGAATGAAGCCTTGCTTATTTGGTGGTGGGGAAATAAGAAATATTTTTGGTAGGAAAATTAGTTTTTAATTAAACTTCTAATTAAAAATACAAAAATGCTCCTAGATGCATATTCCTGATCTCCAAGCTATGCATGTACCAAATGTTTTAGTTCTTGGTCAAACGGTTTATAGGTTAGTTCGCCAATATACATACACATTGAGATTCATTATAAGTACTGATTTTATGTTTAAATATATAATTTATAATAAATAATTATCTAATTTTATTAGTATAATTAATCAAAATGGAATCTGGATTCGGTTTGAGCAATAAGTTAATATAACATAATCGAAGAAACAATTTACTTTAAAAATTCAAGATTAGATTTGGTCCAGTTATCATTGACTTATAAACAGTCTATTATAAGCCATACTTCATGAATTTGTTTAAAATGGCTTATTCAGATTTAACAAAGACTTTAAATGGCAGTAGTTTTTGTAGTTGATTTTCGCTTTTAAGTCAGAAATTTTCAATGATGCAAATAAAATTAATTTTATTAAACATTGAGATGCTTTTCTTTTCTTTGTAAGATAACAAAATAAATCTGATTTTTTACTCAAATCTCGTTGCTTGAAGACACGGATCTCTCTGATTGTATAGTACAAAACACAGTATCGGTTTATTTTTTTAAGATTTGATTGTCTTATAAAATGAATAGGCATCTGAGGCTATATGTACATTATAAGAGAGCTAAATATATATATTAATATATAATTGCTATTTTGTATTTACATGATTTATCAAAGCAATTTTATGAGGTTAAAAATATTTCTTTACATTTAACTGAAAATCCATTGTTCAAAACAATTAATTTCGTATTGAAATTTTCCTAGCTCCATTTATCCTATTAGATTGTAAATTCCTGGAATTTAAATCATATAATTATTTCGACCGTACAATTTATTCAGTATTAATCTTTCTATCAATAAATTGCATTCGAAGAAAATGGTTGAAGAAAATATCTAAAATAATTCCTCACTAATTACAAATGCTGAAGGAGTATCATAAAAATGTGATTCAAAATCTTGATAATTTATTTGTAAATACTTAAATTTCTTTCAATATTTTCAATTTCTGAAAGAAGTATTAGCGTAAATGAAATCTCGAACCTAATTCAGATTCTGAATAAAATCAGCAATATTTGTAATTTGAGAATATAGTGCTGCCATCTATTGAATGACTATTGAAATAAAAACTAAAGAACAGAAAAATGACATTTTTAGATTTAAAAAAGAAAAAAGCTGAATGTAAAAGCAAAAATGTAATAAAATATTAAGTGAGAAATAGAAGGATTAAAATAGTAGCCTATTCTCAGCCGATAACTAGTAGCAAATAAACTAATAAAAACAGAAGATACGAGAAAATTCATTATTTTTTAACTTGTTACTTAAATCATATTTAAAATTTCAACATTCTGTAGTGCTACCATCTAGTGAAAATTTAGTAAACTTAGAACTAATGGCAATATTTATGAATATAAATATAAATCACTTCATTATAGTTTCAAAACAAGAAAGAAAACAGCAATGTTTAAGTTAAAATTAGAAACAAATAGATAAAAAAAATAGCCATGCCCTTAGCTGGCGACTTGTTGCAAATAAATTATAAAAAATATGTCCCAATATATAAATGTTAATGATATCTAAAATTGAAAAGTTTCTAAATTTTTTAATTAAAAATATTTTTTGATATAAAATGAATATTAAATTCACTTTAAGAATTTTAAAATTATTTAATGAATTTTTCAGAACTCTCTATTGAATTTCGGCAATTTTATATATGATCAGGCTGGAGTACGGAATACTTTTTTCAGTCTCATGAATAAAAAAATCAACTATGTATTTAATTTAATATTTTGAACAGCTGGCAATGCAATTAAATAGATACAGATAAATAATAATTTTAGTTATTGATTCATGCATGGTAAGAAAAGTGATAAAATTAAATTTATAATATAAATCTGTAGAATTTAATATTTATGAAATGTTAAAACAATTTCATTTCCTTTCTTGTCTCGCATCTCAAGTTAAGAAGATGGGGTGTTAGTTTAAAAGTAAGTTACTTCTCATAGGCAAAATTTAAGTTCTGTCGATGATGGTACCTAATTTTTACCGTCACAGTTTGATGCATGAGACGTTCATAATGACATGCAGTGTATGAGGTCAATAATTCACGTATTGTTAGTTTCGGGAGTCCCCTCATTTAGATTTACAGTATATTTTTCCTTGTATTGTTAAAAAGTTTGTGATAGCGATAGTGATTTTGGTACTTACTAATTTTCCTTGTATTGTTAAAAAGCTTGTGATAGCGATAGTGATTTTGGTACTTAATAATTTACCGTCCAACTTTATTGCCAAATTTGAAGTAATCGCCAAGGAATTATTAAAACACCAATTATGACAATCCGGCAATGTTGTAATGCGTTGATCTTTGTCGCCAAAAATTTACTAAACCGTAGGCGATCGTTGGCGAAGACGGTGTAATACGTAAGTATCTTTTTAAAAATGTTTGATTGGAACGCATAATTTATGAATATATTTAGAACCTTATGAAATAGCAGATATAATTCTACATATATTTTTATGGATTATTTTTACTCGAAAACAAAGAAAAGCATTGGAGATAGTAATGCAAAGGGTGTTCAAATGGAAAAGGTACGAAACTTCATAACAACATATCTGTTAACATATTTACCTATTCTAGTTTGGAGAACGTAGCGATGTATTTGGAGAGGATAGGAGCATTCGAGGGGTCCTGCATACACAAAAGAGAGAAGTACTTATAAAGATTGTCGTCCAATTGCTTTATAAGTCTTTCAGAGCAATAACCACACAGTTATGGCACAAAGGATGCGTTTGGGTGACTCTTTACATGGCAGAATTATGAGCCATCTGGAACGGGACAAGTGGAAGTATCGAGGAACGTGGAATCTCCCAAACTATCATCTACAGACGTTGGCAATGATTCCAAGTTTATGGTAATGTGAGTAAACGCTACAGCACAGGTCACCCCCGAGTTACAATGCCGAATGATGACTGGTAAACGACCATTACTGCCAAAAAAAACAGACGGACAGCAGCATCAGACTTGTCTCGTCAGCCTCAATTCAGCCTCTGGTATGATTTTTTCAAGGCAGACCGTATATACACGCTTAGGGCAAATTGGTCTATATGCTCGCAGGCCTGTCAGATGTGTTCCATTTACTGCAACTCATTGTCACCTACGTTTAGCTTGGATAAAAGAACATGTATTTTGGACATCACAACAGTGGGCCAGTGTGAAGTTTCCCGACTCCAGGTTTAGCTTAAGTCTGACTTTCACCGAACTTTCATATGAAGAGTACCAGGTACCCTCTAGCACCAAGAGATCATCCTTGGTGGTTCAGTCATCGCCAGTGAATTACTTAAACTGCCAATTATGGCAATCCGGCAATGGTGTAATCCGCTGATCTTTATCTCCAAATTTAAATCCGTGAACATTAATTTACTAAACCGTTGGCGATCGTTGGCGAAGACGGTATTACTTGTGTAAGTACCAAGTTTTTAAAAATGTTTGATTGGAACTCATAATTTATGAATATATTTAGAACTTAATGAAATAGCAGATATAATTCTACATCATGTAATTCTATCGGATCGTTTTTACTCAAAAACACGAGAAAACACTGGTGTTAGTAATGCTATTTTGGTGGTGCAGGAATGCTCGTTTGGTGAGAAATAATTCTGGGTTTCAGAACTGATATGAATGTTAAAATTGGAACCATGACAGGTCAAGTCTATCAGGACATTGTTTCAGAACATGTATGTTTCTTTAGGTGCACCATGAGTTCACAATTCGTGTGTATGGACGACAATGCCTGTCCTCAACATGCAAACATCGTAAACGAATACCTCCATTTGAAGGGTATTAGCTGTATGGACTACGCATCATTCAAATATAAATCATCAGTTTTAGTCAACAAAAGCAGAATAAATTGTTAAATTCAATAATAATGCACACATTAACAACTGACATGAAAATTCTATTAGAAGATTATCTATAGAATAACAGAATGACGTACTTTATTTGCTTCAATTTAAAGTCATGAAATAATCCCACAATTTTATCGTCTATATATACTCTTATTTTGAACTAATAGAAATACTGAAATCTTGTACTAATTACTAAACGATGCTGAAATCTTGTATTTAGAAATTTCGTTCTATTCAGAAATATTTTAAATGCACACATATACAAAATTGGTGCTACAATTAAAGAAAATTCCAAATAAAAATTTGTAATTGGTCATTTATGTAAATTAAAATTCCGTATTTTTTTAAAGCAAGTTTACAATTTTCTAATTACTTGATTTTTGCTTTTATTAATTGTAGCAAATAAGTAGTGTGTAGATATTTTGACAATATCAGCATCTAATCTTTATCCTAGTAACTTTTGTAAACGGACACATTACGAAAAAAATCGTTGAATATTCTAATAATTAGAATAAGATGAAAGAATTCTGAAATATATTTTACCTCAATTGTGAAAATAACTATTATTCTTTGGCATCGTCTTTTGTAAATTGTGGTTCCTTCAGGTAAAAAGATTCCTTTATGAAAAGACATCTTTTAGACGTATAGACTGTTTTATATGCACTTTTTTAATTTAATTTTTGTTTGGATGCCATAACGACTTCTTTTTTCTTATGGAATGTTTAAATTCAATGCAGTAAATCCCTGAGAATAAAAATGAAGCATTGTTATGAGAGCTTAAATTTCCTTTTAGCTGTCTGAGAATATAATACTTGCAAAATCATCAGGAGGGTTTCCTCAATATAAATATGATCGTAATATCGATGTTTTTCTTCTAAAGCGAAATACTATAACCATGGTAGTTTATTTCAGTTCACAATGCTGCTTACTATCCATTTCCTTATAGACGATAGAGTTAACAATCAATAGTTAAAATGACTTCAGTGTCTAGTGAGGAAAGAGTATCGGTAAGTAAGAGTAGTTTCGATTTCTGTAACATGTATGTTTTTAAATAAAACTGTGAGTGTAATTTTGGTTAATTATTCCAAATTGAAAATATTGCAGGTACGCGATAAATTTCACGTGTTTATTTAAAGCATAAACTTTATTGAAAAACAATAAAAATATTGATATTTTGGTGTAATTGAAAACTGGAAGTAAAATGTGTTTTAATGTAAAAGATAATTTCTTAAAAAATTATCTTATCCCTGCAAAATAATTTTTTATCTTGATTCGTAGAGTAAACAAATGTTGCTAATTACCTCATTATTCTCATAATCTCAGGAATAACTCTTGTAGATATTTTTTCTTTCAGTGGTAGTGGGGCGATCGGCTATACACATGTAGAGATCTGTTTTGTTAATGAGGTAATTATTACATCTCTGTAACTAAAAATGTGAATTCATTTGGGAAAACACATTGTTTAATGATACCACCACAAGATGCATTCGCAAAAATAATAGGTATATTTCCTATTTCATTGGATATCTTCAACTTTAAGAAAATGACAGTATGTAAAATTCGTTCAAAATTACCTTAACTAGCTTTACCATTGTTTCCAAAAAAATTTTTTGATTGTAGCTAGCTTTATAAACAGCCATTGTAATATTTGAATTTCAGAAAATTTCAAAAAAGTTAGTAAGAGAGGAACCTGAAGGTAGGATATATCCAGTTCTAGATTCAAGTCAAAGGAATAATTCTAGAAATATAACGAGTGTAGAAATTAATGAATAACTTAACATTTTTTTCATTTATAAATTTCGGCAAAACCTTAACTTTGTAAAATCTATTATCAAACAGTCACAACGATGGTCGCAGTTAACTGAATATTCCTGAAAGTAGGATGGGAATGATTTCTTGGAAAATCACGTCTTTCCTTTACAACTAAGATGAAAGTGGGAATCTATACACTTATAATTTCAAATATCCCACTTAAAAGTTTTTTGAAGTTATGTAAGGTTTTAGTTCAGTTATACTAACGTCCCGTTGTAGAGCAACACCAGGACAATTTTGGGACGGAAATCGTAATTTTAAACCATGGTCAGATGATGAGGCCAATGCCTTACTGGCACCCCCTCTCCACACCAATAAGTAACGTGATAATCATATGCTAATATTGAGAATTAAATAATGCTATTAAAGACTCACTGATGATGTTGGTTACTCCAAAAATCTCAATTTAAAAGTAATTATTTGATTTGAAATGTACAATTTTAGGCATCCTGCATGAATTTTATTAATAACAGCATTACTTTTTAATCTCAAACAGAGAAATACATACTTGATGATTAAGAAAGATTACAAGGACTATGTATCATCCCTGGGAATGCTCATCCATTTGCAATTTCAGAATGTTCAGCTAAATTGTTTATTATTTAAAAATCCAACGATTCATTAAAACTCTTTATCATTCTGAAAGAACTCATTGGACATTTAAATAATTGAATAAGTTATTTGCTTTATATTATTTATAATTTAAAATTCTATATTATTTATTCTCCAAATTCGATTCCAGCATTTTGCATTATCAGATGAATCTTCATAAAACTTGTTACATCATTCAAGTTTTCGATTTCAAGCAGAGAATTGTAACAATTTATATTGGAAAGAAAATGGCTATTCCAAAACCTATTTTGAAGAATCAAAAACTTTCATTTAAATATTAGTTAATGATTGAAAAGAGAAAGGAATTAATTTGAATAAATATCTAATATCTTGAATTAGCGGACTCCTATAACATTTTGTATACGTCAAAAAATGTAACTTATTTCAAAATGTTTTTATACGGATCTAAACAATTGATGTATAGTGCAATCACATAAAAATAAAATTTAATCTCAAATGCCTACATATGTTATTTTAAGCATAAATGTTTCAAGACATTTTCTTCATTCAAATGCTTTAAAAACGTTTTAATATAAATTAGTTTTATTGTTATTAACTGAGGACATATTCTATCGTTTTGATTTTTTAAAACTATATGCCTAGATATTCTAATTCTTATTATTTATTAATTTTGGTCAATAAGATATGCAAATAAAAATTTGCGTTTCCTATTCTTATTTATTTTTGATTCATTGCTCTTAATCGTGAACTTAAAGATAAAATTCATGCTTCACAGGGCATCATATTATCGACTGAAATGAAAAATTTGAATGAAGAAAGGTATTAATAAAGTGATCTATTTGCCACATTAGCATATATTGAAACAGTCCCTAAATCTTTTCATCTTGCTTGCATCTGGTTATCTTGAATCAATTTGCCCTAACATTTTATGTACGAGAATTTCTTTTTATTCGGAAATGTTAAAAAGCCAAATAGTTGGGATTTGCAATTGAAGAATTTTATAAATAAAATTTCATGATGAATCTTCACCTATGGGTAATAGATTATTGTTGCCACTGTTGTATCATAAATGTGTGTAAAATGAAGAATTTTACAAAATAAAGATATATTTGCTGTAATAACTGTAATAAGAAATCTAAATTATTTTAGGTAAATTTGAAAGTATCTGTCTTTTCTTTGACGTTTCCTTCAGTAATTGACGGGAGATTTTTTCAAGCCATTCCCCAGAAAATACTCAAAAATCAGTCTTTAGTATTGAAAATATCTTTTTTGTAAAGCCGCCAACTTTGGCAACCCTTCTCGCTTTCTATGGCAACCTTTCTTATCGAACGTGGTGAGAGATGAGTTGAAGAGGAGAGATGATAAAAAGCTAATTCGAGGAGGAAAGCAAGTTATTCTGGGACTGACGAAGCTGGAGATGAGAGGTCTCTCATAGTCCGGAACTGACGAAGCGAGAGAGGAGAGGTCAGTCACAGTCTAAGACCGACAAAATCGAAAGATGATGGGATAGTTTTTTGCGTGTGTTTTGTATTTTTGCTTTATGTGTCTGCTGTGTCCCTTATCTGCATGTATATAAAAATTTGGGGCTAAAACTGGATGTGATCACTGTCTCTAGCGCTCACAATAATGAAATTACGCAAAAAGAAAATTTATTTCATTTCTTTTAGTCCTTTTACTTGTTTCATTCATTTCGATTCAATTATTATTATTCGAGTCCCCCCCCCTATATTACATTTTGAATATTTGGAATATTTTTAATGCAATTAAGTTTGAGTTCATTTGTGTTATATGAATTAAAGACTTTTTTTTCGCATAACAAGCATAGCTCTAAAACATTTGTGTGACTTTAAAATAAAATTTAAATATGTATTGTGAACGAAGTTGAAACTTTTTAAAAGTGTAGAAACCAATATGATGAGAAAGGCAAAATAATGAGAAGAGGCATCATGTTTAAGTATAATTTTTGAATTCTGAATTTTTATTAAACAATAGATGTTAAAATAAAAAAATAACGCAAATCTTTTAAGTTTGAGCAAGAAAAAATATTTAAACATGAAAGCCAAATATAAGATGCTTTGCAAAAACGTGTCAAAAATATAGATTCATTATAAATTTAGCAGAAAGATTCAGATTCTCCAAGCAGTAGATATTGACTGATGATGTGGCCAATTCTAGAACAGACTAATTTAAGTGTAAACTAAGTATAAATTTAACGAAAAAATGCAGATTTCCATAAGAAAGGATGATGATAGGTGAATGGGATTTGGTCATTTCTAGAACAGACTGAATAAGACAGACTAGTTACAAATTTCGAATGGAAATTTAAATTTCCTATGCAGCAGATGCCGCCATAGGATTGGAGTATGAACAACTCTAGAACTGACTATTTTAGACATAGAATGATTTCAATCTCTCATAAAGGTGTAGTTTCTCTAGCAGCAGATTATAGTGATAATGATGATGATGTCATGTCCGCTTTACAACAAAAAGAAGGGTTCAGTAGCTTCTGAGGGTATGGAGCCCTTAGCAACCGATGGCAGAAGTCTGACTTCTAGATCAGATGAAGACGACACACACTTATCACATTCGTTTGAACAGCCGTTTTTAAACAGGTTGGGGGGGGACATTCTCACATCACATAGATAGAACACAGAAGGACAACTATGTCCTGACCGGGACTCGAACCCAGGGAACTCCAGATCTCGAGGAAGATGCCGGCAGCATATGCTGGTAAATGATGAAATGTGATCAACATTTTAATATGTATTATATATATCACCAATAGTTCAATATTTTATTAAGTAATATGGGCTTAAAAACTTTTTAAACCAACTTATATGAAGTTATTTTCAGGTTAGTGTGCTCTAATAAGCTTACCCCAGAGAATGTGAAAGATCGTATATATCTTGTAATCAGGAAAAGAATGTTTTAATCAAGACTATTGTAAGAAATTTGGCTTATATGACACACTTCTCATTTTCTCTAATTCCTATACGTGCAAGGGCTCAACATAAAATAACTTGAATAGTCCAGTATAGAGGCCTACCAATCCCAGCAGTTGCCGAGATTGCTACCACTCATACTGCTTCGTGTCTATCCCTTAGAAGCAACAAACTTGATAGAAGTTATGTTTAATATTCCATGATAGAAGCCTGCCAGACCCAGTAGTAGGCGAGATTGCTACCACTCATACTGCTTCGTGTCTATCCCTTAGAAGCAACAAACTTGATAGAAGTTATGTTGAATATTCCATGATAGAAGCCTGCCAGACCCAGTAGTAGGCGAGATTGCTACCACTCATACTGCTTCGTGTCTATCGCTTAGAAGCATCCAGTTATAGACTTGATATAATCTAAGATGATAAAGTGATGTGTTTCATTCTGAATTAGCTTCTTATTGCATATTAATATTTTAATGAGAGAACGACTGAAATTTACACTTCTACTGTGCCAATATTTATCCCCCCAATTAATTTACAATTTATGCCTTATTTTTCTTATTAAAAGAATAATAGAAAGAACGATGCTTCTATTTAAAATTCCGCACAATGATTTCCAAATGCATATAAAGTATAGCAAAAAATATTCTAAATTTATGAAAAAGAAAAAAAATCAAATTGTTTCAGAATAAAGCCGATAAACTCTCTTTCTGTAGTTTTGAATATTGAAAGAATATGTACTACATTTATTTACAATATTTTTTTAAATTAATTACTGTCGTTGTTTAATAAATTATTTCTCTTTTAAATATTGCGGTATATTATTTGATTTCAACATCGTTGTGTACATTTTATTACATCAAGCATAGATTTTATTTCCGGTTCTATTAATTAATAATTATAAAAAATAATAATTTTAATTATTAATACAAAATGAGATTAAAAATATTTATTTTTATCTATACATATCTCGTAAACTTTCAGCTTAATATCAATTATATAAAAGAAAAATTACTAGAGCATTTTTTTCAAGTATATTTAGTTATCATCTTATTTGAATTTAAACATCTCAACAATTTATTTCTGTCAAAAACAGTATTAATGTAGATAGACTTGCTTTTATAGAATTTTCTGTATCTTGTAAGTTTTTATTTTATTGACTGTCATATGACGAAGGTAAGATACGAATTAATTTTCTTTTTGAAAAGTAGCTTTGAATAATAAAGTATTTCAATCGTTGTTTTTCATACAATTTAATCATTTGTGTAAAGACCTTAGAACCCAAATAATCAAAATTTCTGCAATATTTTAAAAATAAACTTTACTTGAGAATCCAACACTTTGGAAACAATTTAAAAAAGACTATGTTTTTTTTTCTGTTTTTGAATTTAGTGCTTTCATTGCTGTTTCGTATTCATCAATTACCAATGTTTAATTAATAATATTCTTATATTTTAAAATAGCACACTTCAACAAAAGAAATATATTTTATTATTTTCGTTGCCATGCAGATGTAGAAGTCAGACTATGTCTTTTAAAAATTGTGTCTTGTAAATCAAAAATGTGACAACTTTACAATCGCCGGGGCTCAAACTTCAGTCTCAAAGGTTTAACACTTCGGGTGACAAGATTAGGATAAAGAACCACTTTTTCTCTGCTGTCCAAAGAAGAGACGCGAAAGCGCCTTAGAATGCTTGATAAAATTATTTTCATTTCCATCATTGCGAATTTCTGACCTACAAATGCAAGCAGAGTGCAATTAATGATACAAAGACATTTAACATTTTAATATCACAGATAACGTCTGTTTTTAAAAATTATGCAGCTTTTATATGGTTTATTACAGCTGTAAGAAGATTTAATTTAAAAAAAAAGTAACTTACATATTAAACCGTCGATGTGCCAACGGTCGCCAACCACCTCGAGCATAGGTGGTCACAACTCTTTGATACATTATAATGTGTTTAATTGTCCGTTTTCACGTATAAATTTATATCATATCCATTCAAACACGCTTTTTTAGATGGAATGATTCCACAATTTTGGAAATACGTCACTGCATCTTTTTCGTTGTTTCCCAAATTTTAATCATTTTAAGAGTCAAAAAAATCAGAACAGAAAAATCTCTTAATGATCTTTTGCGAAACCAACAAAATAGTGGACGGCAGTTAAGGTTTGCACACTTTTTAAAATAATATCGTTTGTTTGCCATTATTGGTGGTTTAGCAACTCATTGGCGATTCCTTCAAATTTGGCGATACAGATCGTTGGCTTAATACGTAAGTACCAAAACAAAAGAAAAAGAAATATTAAATTGTAAACAATATAAATGTGTGAATATGTCTTGAATACTAGCATAAAGAATTACTGAACACGTCAAGGATAGAGAGAGAACTTAATCAAAAAAGGAAAAGAAGTATTAAATTGTAAACAATGAAAATGAGTGGCTGTGCCTTGAACACAAGAATAAAGAATAGTTGAATACGGTAAGTATAGAAACAGGACCATTAAACAAAAAAAAAGGATATTTTAGTGAAAACAAAAATTAAATGTCGGCAATGTCTTTAGTAGAATAATTTTAAATAAACTTAGTAAAAATATATAATTTTTTTAAAACTTTGGCTTTAGCACAAGAACATTGCTTATACATAAATGGTAATATAAGGAAGAATTAAAAATATCATACAAAGCAACTTATAATTTACAATTTTGTTTAATATTTTACTAAGATTTCGAAGGCACATGAGGGAAATAGCGGGTAAGTAATTCTTGACATTTTTTTT
>JAOUZG010030082.1:8982148-8998781 GCA_026289955.1 Argiope argentata
TTTTTTACTTTTTTGAATTTTGATACCATGAAAACGTTGAATGAATTATATTTTAATAATACGTTTCGGTTTTAACTTAGATTGCTTAAATAAATACAAATTTAGCGCAACACTTTAAATATGTGGAAATTATAAACTGTGTTTTATGGAACCATTGTTATTCATTCTCTAAATATCTTGATACTCACTATGTATAGTATTATGCATGAAGTGAAAAAAAGAGGTTTTTATTTTGGGTACAGCGATTTTATGTCCTTGATTTATCAACAATAACCAATGTTTTATAAATTTTCATTCCACACAGCCTTTTAAATATGCATTTTGACATTAGCTCACAATCCCATGATAGCAAAAAAATACGTAAAAACTGCTTTTAAAATATTCAGGCGTTCTGAGTATATAATCAGTAAAAAAATAAAAATAATAAATTTTAATTAAGTTTTAAAATAAGTTTAGTAGGGCTATAGCCATATGAAATTATACTCAACGTGCAAGAAAATAAAATTTTATATCTAGCGAAAAGACGAATTTAAATATTCTTTGTTCCCTGTAGTGTAAATTACTGCTTTTAATAAATTTCAGCCGACTTCAGAAATATTTAAGTTTTGTCAAATTTCAAAAAGAGAGATTTTAATTAAAATTGTCGTTACAGAAATAAGTTTTTATTAAATAATTTTTAATTATAATTTAATAACGATCAAAATTTAATGATGTTACTATTTATTAGCAACAATTTTTTAAATTAATTTTTTTAATAAATGCCATGAAAATTGACAAAAGTAATAAAATTCTTAAAATATTGTTCATAATTATTAACTAATAACGCTGCTGATTGTAAAAAAACATTTTATGGTCGTGACAGATTATGAGATAATAAATGTAAAAATAATATAAACGTATAAATTATTATGTTACTGTGCCTATCACCTGGAATGTAACTTTATTACTTAAATACATAATTAATTAATCAACCTATTTTCAATTATTCACAACAGTTATAATCGTGAGTGTTGACTAGCCATTTATTTCCTAATGCCTCATCGTGGTTACCATAGTGCAGAGGATTAAAGCTTTACGTTAAAACATTAAGTAAGTAAGTAAAACAGGTGATAGATTAATTTCATGTATTTAAGATTTCACAATCGTGAAGCCGACGCACCAATGTGATAAATTTACCTAAATGTAAAATAATTCATACAAAATTTATCAAATACTTGGCACATTAGACTTATTATAAAGTAATAATTAAAAATAATTTAAAGAAAATTGGGTTAATACTACCACTAAAATTTCTTGAACGTCAAATGCACTTTAAAAAAATATTAGTTAAATAATTTTTAGTTTATTATAAATAACGTTTTTCAAAGGTTATTTAATATAAGACATCTTATAATGTGCTTTCAGATTCAAAGCCGAGATGGTAAATGCTGAGATGAAATAATTTATGGTTAAGTATTTTCTTTAAAACACGAAATAAGTAAGTAAAACACTTAGGTGATGGATTAATTTCATGTATTTAAGATTTTACAATCATGAAGCCGACGTACCAAGGTGATAAATTTAATTAAGTCTGAAATAATTCATGCCAAATTTATCAAATCCTTGGCACATTAGACAGTTTATAAAGTAATAATTAAAAATAATTTAGAGAAAATTGTGCTTATACTACCAAAAAAATTTCTTGAACGTCAAATGTAAAGTTTTTGAAAATTTTATCATTAAAATTTTGTTGGGTATTTTATAAATAACGTTTTTCAAAGGTTATTTAGTATAAGACATCTTACAATGTGCTTTTAGATACAAAGCCGAGATGGTAATTGCTGAGGTGACATAATTTATGGACTCTAATATGAATCCGGAGTGTTACAGATTCGAAACTCATTTCTGCCAATAGCTATAACTATTGTTTAGTTCTATCGTTATCAGTTGTTCATTTTAAAGAGATAATATGAAAATTTAAGGGGAAAATTAAGGTCTCATTTATTGTCCTGGACATTTGATCATTGCTCATTATTGCGATGTTCTTCCCAAAATAATTTTCATACTATATCCTAATGAATGTAAATACAAATATTTAAACTAAAAGTTGTGGAGATAATTATACAATGGTGATTGTATAACTAATTCAAAATATATCTGGACGGATGGCCTGGTTGGTAGAGCGTTAAATTCGTACTCCTTAGGTTACGGGTTCGAAGCTCACCGGCCAAAAGATTCCCAGAGTGTGTGGCGATTGGTGCTCGTTAAATCTGTTCGTGGTCGCAAAGTCCTCCATATCGAGAGTAATATCACTGCGGGTACTGGGTCAGAGGTGATTGTTCTAAGTTGCGATCTAAATTTACAGGTCTAAATTACGATCTGAGATGTATGAATTAATTTGCATGAATGTAGTCCGCCTCCTAAAAAGGCGACGTGAGCGTAGCTAAGTCGTACTCTTGGCCCTAGATGGCGCTACTTGTAAAAACGTATATATCCGGCTTAAAATCTACTGATGTATCAGCGGGGCTTGTCCGTGGCAAGTGCCCTTAAATAACAGCAGCAACAACAAAATAAATCTAACTATTCGTATAAGTACCTTAAATTATATCTGAATTGTTATTGTAAAGGAATATTCAGGAAAGGAGTTTTAAGTACTATCAGAGTACTCAAGGTAAATAAGTAAGGTTTTGATAATACACCCATTTATGACCTTGTTTTTTTTAGATATGTTATTAAAATGTCGCTCTAATGACGGATTGTGCCTTCAATGTTTTGTTCTACAGCAAAATAATAAATAAGAGATAAAACAATTAAAATTTTCAAGGGCAGGTAATGATGTTCCCTGTATAATGGAGCAAAATTACCGACGACAATATTCTAAATAAAAAATATGAATTAATGACATACTGACGATTATGATTGCCATAGGTTATACAATACAATAAAAGAAATAAATAATTCATACAAGTTTATTAGAAATAATGATATTGAAATGAAGCTCTAGTTTCTCATTCTGCTCAAAAGAAAATAAATAAAATAATCAGTTTTATTAAATATATATGCTGTTATCCTTGACAATAATGCTTTTTTAAGTACTTTTGCTACATGCAAAGCGAATAATTTGAAGCAATTATGAATTTCTGATATAATATTTAAGGCGTTAATACTTTTCAAAAATCAATATTAATTACAATGTTTCCAGTAATATTAAAGATTATTAAACTAAAACTACATTGATAAATAAGAAAAAAAATAGAATTTAAATTATTATAAAAAATTAAAAGTCTAATATTTCAACTGACAGAAATTAAAATACGAAATATATGAAACTCTCTGCGTCTCAATTGATTATTTTAAAATCTTTTACAATCTGATTTTTAAGTATAAAAATTGACTGTATATTATATGAAGTGGCATGAAAATACCAGGTTTGGTTAGAATTTTGGAATATTTTGGCTAAGATATCTGTAGCAGACAGAGAGGTGCTGTTCAACCTTTCTTTAAAATGAGTAGTGAGAATATTATCAAACATTCGCGATGTTTTTGTCCTCAAATTAAAGGATTTTAAGTTTAAAATAACTATGTGTTTTAGAAAAATTGTCCTTTACTTTTGTGGTGTTTTTTGTAGAAGTAGCAGAAAATAGGAGGTTGACTATAGCATTTATTTGAAACTTGTAGATTCTAAAAAAAGAAAAAAAATCATAAAAAAATGACTCATTTCTCATTATGAAAAGGAAAGAACGAAAAATCCAACTCAAGATACAATTTTTCTGCAAGTTCTTTAGAAAGTATAGCGCATTATTGACGATTCTGAGCGAATTAGATGGTTAACCTAAACCAGGAAACATTTTCTCTATTAGTCATTGATGACTAATAGAGGCATAGTAACTAAGGGAAGACAAGAGGGTATAGGCATGCCAGATGCCAAAACTGAGTATGCTGTAACCCTAATTTGAAATACAATACATTAAAAGGACGACGTTATAAGGCTATATAATATAATCAGCTGTTACTTTGCAAATAATTTATATTATAAGCAATTTACTTTGCAAAAACACTGATTATTATTATAAGAAAAACAGCTGAATATTGTCTAGGACGCCACTTAACTCTTTTATTATGCTGATCCAATATATGGTTTTTTTATTTTTTAAACTCTAACTGATTTTGAACTTACTTTTTTGATATTTAAACACGCATTTATTAAAACTAAAAATAACAAAATATATAAATATTGCTTATCAATACATATTAAATAAAGATTAAAATGAAATCTGCTATGCATATCCCAATGTATCATGTCAGAGCATCATTTCTTGAACGACCAAGCACCTCGCGCCCGAGCAAGTTAAATGGTATTTTTATTCATTTTGATTATTTCACTGGATTAATCACTTTAGTATTGCAAACTATTATAAATTTTTTTGTCTCGCATTTATGATATAAAAAAATCTATCACATATTCTATTTAATTAATTTCTTATAATCACGTGATTAAAATGACATTTTTCTAGGTTTCACTTGCGGTAATTCTTAATTTACTTTTTTTAAATCAGAGTTTTTGTAAATGCAATGGCAACACGCTATTAAAAGCTTTTTTTTTTGAGATTTTCGTGTAGATAATAAAATTTCCATTTTCCCCCTACTGTTAATTTCATTTTTCGCTTACGAATTTTTCTATACCTCCTTCTCAAAATAACATCATGTTCTGACAGGATAAAAATAAATTTTCAAAAACTGTATACATATTTTTATCTTATTTTTTAAAAGAATAACTAAGCAGTATTATGGAACAAAAAAATTATGTCTTATAGAGAGCCTTTAACATTTGAGTTTTTGTTATTGATTTGGATCGTAATTTATGATTTGATATTAATAAATAATTGAATATAAATGAAAAAACAACAATTCCTAAAAATTAATATTTAAATTATAAAGCTGTATTGATCAGCTACAAAAATAGTTAATTAAGTAGAAATTGGTAAAAAAATTAATTTCCAAAAACGTTAAAAATTTTGATCATAAAATATTTTTTCAAAATTTTTAATACATTTCCCTTTTTATCCCATTATAATTTAACATTCCCTTTTATTTGTTTTTAATTTCAATGACTAAATATTAACCAATTATCGATAAATGTTTAATCCAATTGATTTTCAATTCAATATAAAAACTTTTTTGGTTATAATAAAGGAAGTTACTTTTGATAAATGTTTAATAAACTGTATATTACGTTACTAAATATTAAAATTAAACATCAATTAATACCGATTGCTTAAATATTCACTCTAAATTTTTGACTAAATATTAACCAATTATCGATAAATGTTTAATCCAATTGATTTTCAATTCAATATAAAAACTTTTTTTGGTTATAATAAAGGAAGTTACTTTTGATAAATGTTTAATAAACTGTATATTACGTTACTAAATATTAAAATTAAACATCAATTAATAACGATTGCTTAAATATTCACTCTAAATTTTTACGAGTCTGAAATGAGAGCCTTTAACATTATTCTCTTTTTCTAAGTATTTAGAATAAAATTAAAATTTTATTTTATTTTTCAATACATTATATCTATGATTATATTCAAAGGTACTTCAGTATTAATTTTTTGTAATCCGGTGAATCATTTTTCTGCCACTTTGTATGCAAATCCACCGTTTCGTAACCTCGTCCAAAATCAGAAAGTTAGATATTTTAGTGTAAAAGTATTCTGTTGTTGCTGTTATGGCACTTGCCTATGCACAAGCTCCCTGCTGATACAGCAACAAAATTAAGCCGAAAGGAGCTTTTTCTGTTTTTGAAATAGAGCCAACAAGGGCCAAGAGTACAACTTAGCTACACACTCACCACATTTGCTTGCACAGCCCCTTTTTACAGGGGTCACAGTCACACATCTCTCAGATAGCATACGGAAGAACAACCATGCCGAAACCGGGACTCAAATCTAGGATTCCCAGGACACGAGGAAGACGCGTTACCTCTGTGCCCGAAAAACGGCAACATAATTCATTTTTTTATCAATATCAATAAAGTTTAGCCAAAATTTTAAAATCGTGCCTTTAACTAATGTAAGGAGACCAATCTGATAGCATTATTACATGTATTACTCATAACAACTGTCTTTGGATCAAACATAAAATTTAGATTCAAATGTCATGTAATGTAATCAATTCAAATGTCATGGGAATTTTGGTTCTTCCTTTTTAAAACATAAGGAGTAGTAAGTCTACAAAATTTCAGACGTATTCACCAAAAGAATAATTATTCTTCAACCATCAAAATATTGTGAAGCTTGAATAAGGCACCCGATGCATTGGATTGAACCGGTTTGCAATAGTTACAAAACATTGAATTTTGGCTTTAATTTGGTATTTTCACTAAAGCTATAATTTGATCCTTTCGGTGGTTAATTCATATCAGGTGCTTAATAATACCAATCCGATTGAAATAAAAGTTTGAAACAAAGCTGCAATTGTATACAAAAAGTTACATGCTAATTTCATAAATTAAAATTAATCAATTTTTGAAGTATCGTGTTTACATATTTATGAAATCGAAAATTGGCAGATGGTCAAGACCTTGGCCGAATTAGGTTCCAAAATTGATAGATATCGGTATTTTAAATGTTAAAGACTTAGTAACATTAAGGTAAAGCCAAATTTTATTCATCTTAGTAGCTCTCTCTAATTTATAGTTATCATGGTGAATTATATTCAGACAGAAAACTTCCTTTAGTTTGCTGAAAAGCTGATAGAAGGTACCAAATATCAATTTCATCCATTCAAATTGTTTTTATATTTTTATAGACAATTTATGTTTATATAGACAAACAGAGAAATAAACAGAAAGGCTTAGATTCAATGATACTTTTTACGAACTGAATTCTAAAACAGGAAAATTTATCAAAATCTAGTCTAAAATTTTCGTCATTACGCAATTTTGCCTATACTCCAGTAATGAAAATGTGAAAATTTTTAGCTGATTGTGGATTTCAAAGAAAAACGTCATAGACTGGAAGAAAAGATTTTTCTCTATTGATAATAATATTTTTAATTAATTTCTTTCTTTCTGGTTTTATCAATTTTTTGATCTGCTCTACTGCTTTGTCCATTGGTAGAGTCGTTATTCTTTTGCGAGGTCAGTCGCATATATTGTAAAAACATTTTAAAAAGAAAGAGTAAAAACCGAAGAGAAGAAAAATGTTGAGAAACCTATCCCGTTTCCAAGGGTCAGCAAAATCATAATCAAAACACTAATTCAATTACCAGATCCAATGAACTTTGCTTCATCCATTGCCTCTTTCTGTTCTCAAAGCACTCAGAGCATCGCCATTAAAGAAAGGATTCTGCAATCCGAGCCATTACGTTTCGCTCAAAAGGAAACACAAAGAGTAACAGATAATGAGGTGTAAAGAGTGAACGAGACAATAATATTTCCATTCTGGAAACCTCATCGCACAAACCTTCGTCTCAATTTTGTATATGCGTCCAGAAAGAAAAATTGACGAAGAAAACCAAAAGATGTTACTGGAACAGAATGTCGGGATAAAAAACGGACATCCGGTGTATAATGCATAAAGATTTCAAAGCGCAAGGTCGTTCTGTTTTGCATGGTGGAGGTCATCATCTCTAATGAATACCATGATTGTTAATTAGGTTCAAATGAAAAGACTTTTCCCCCCGTTCTATAACAGGATCTTGAGTCAATTGGCACGCAACAACGAGCTCGTCACTTTTGTGTGCCACAACAGGGGCTCATGAAAGTGGTTGTCTTGCACACAAAATCTAGTTTCCGAATGTTTTCCATCATTAAGAGGCCATCTGTGAAATTATAGCCTTTGATATCTGCTGAATAGACTTTTCTTAAAGCAGAAATTTTTTTATACATACTTAGCATGATGACTTTTGTCATGGAATAAATGATGGGTGATGTTTATGAAATATTTTGAAGGCAGTTAGTTAAAGAATACAAGAGAAAGGTAATAATTGTTTAGTAACGGCAGGAGTTTGAAGCCAACAATGTAGTCTTTCTTTAAAATTTCATCAACATTTTTATTCAAAATAGGGCGTTATTTTGATGTCGACTAGAAATTAGCTATTTCTTAAAATCAGATAAGGTATATTGCTTAGACTTTTATAAAATATTAAAACACAGAAAGGGTTGGTTGAAAAGATTTTGGAATTGTAGGTGACGGTTTTGTGGTACAATTTCCCTGAAAATACTTCATTTTTACTGTCCTGGTGTATATCAAGATTTCATTTTGGTATTACGGGAAATCTTCAAGAACGCAGTAATAGGCAGATATTGTTCCCAATACTAGGTAAGGGCTTATAAATAGGAGTAACATCGGCAGATAATGTTGTTATCATTTCAAAAGGAAATGTTAATATATCCTTATCAGCAGTTTAAAAACCTCTAAAAGTAGAAGACGATTTTCCCCTCCAGGAAACGTAGTATAGGGAACCATAATAGGATAAAAAAGCAATTTAAAAAAATTCTCAAATTTAATATTTAAATTTCTTAATTTATATTTGTATACATAAAACATAAAAAGAACATAAATACAACAAAAAGCGAATAACATAAACATAACATAAAAATAATAAAAATACAAACATTAGTTCTTAAGTCATTTGCTCTTTTAATATTCCGAAAATATTCTTAATGCATCATTAAATTTAAAAAATAAAGCTTGCATAGCTGCTTACAGTCATTTCATTATAATTTTTATTATTCAAATAAGAAATCAATATAGGTCATTCTTATGTTAGGTTGCACAACTAATAAATGCAAATTTAGAAGTATCGATTTGAAGGCAAAAAAAATATCATAAACTAAATTAGCAAACATATTATAGAAATCGATTCTTACATAAATTTATACAATGTTGACAAGTTAATTAATTGCATTGATAAAATGCTACATTTAGTATTTGCTTTATAAGATTGTGCTTACTTTAATGTTTACTTTTTTGCTTTGCTATTTTAGACTCCCGTGACTCTTATCAAGGTAGTAAGAATTTCAGTTTATATGCAGAATTAATATCATTATTTTAGCAATTTATGAAGTCCTATAACTTAAAAAAATAACTGAATAAATAAGGAAAAAACAAATAAATATAAAAAAGCATATAACAATTAGCTTACAAATCATACGATATCCTAAAATCAAAATTCGGATATCTTATAAGAAAATACATTCGTAAAAAACAGAAATGAAATGTAGCGTACAGTATCATTTAAGAATTATTGCTTCAAATTCCGAAGAAATTTTTTTTAAAAAAATGAGAAATGTCTCAAAACAATGAAATATAAGTTATTCTTAAATTTTTAAAGGGCAGATCATTTAAAACCTTTCTTGGTAGATTTCATGAACAATGTTTGCAAAAGTTAATTTTAGAAATTTGCTTAAATTGCTTTAAAATTTTTTAGAGCTTTTGATTTCTTTTTTAGCTTCAGGTATATTTAAGCTAGTAATAAATGCAAAAAATTGTTGATTCCCCCCACCATATTGAGAACCAAATTTAATATTTGACTAATTAGTTAATTCCGAATTTAAGAAGTAAAAATCCGTTAGATGATGCCTAATGAAATATAAATTGTACTAAACGAAGTAATAAAAGAAATTTTTCCAATTTTTAAACTTCTAATTATGATGAAAAAAATAGTTTGAAATTTGAAATTTCAATGAATTTGGAAAATAGAATTTAGAAAATAAAATATAAATTGTACTAAACAAGGTAATAAAATAACCATAGTAGCAATATTCAAACTTCTAATGATCACGAAAAACAATGAATATGTTTAAAATTTGAAATGTCAATGAATTTAGAAAATAGAATTTGAAAAAAATAAAGAGTTTTCACATTGCAACTAAAATATTCACAGGTTTTAGATTATAACACTCTTTTTGAACAGTTGCTAATTAATTGTCGCAGTGAAAAACGATGGTTAAATTGGATCGGTTCTAGTAACTCGAGAAATGAATGTATATAATCCTGAAAAACATGTGGGATAAATCAGTAATGAGGCTAAAATACTACAAAATAATAAAAAAAATCTATACATATATACAGAGGTTGAAGAAATTTTTCATATGCCATTCACTAGAAATGTATTGATTCTAATTATAAAGTAAATGGAAAGCAATTAATAATAAATTATTACAAGCCTGAATTAATATTGCATCTACTACCCAAATAAAAGTAACGAAATTCAAAAACGAGTTATTCGAATTGTGTCTGAAAAAAAGCACCGTTAGCATCAATTTATATAGTCGCATAGTCAAAATCCAATTTTTGGAGTGTGAAGAAATGAATGTATAAAGTCCAGAAAAACATGTGGGATAAATCAGTAATGAGTTTAAAACACTACAAAATAATAATAAAAAAATCTATCCATATATACACAGATTGAAGAAATTTTTCATATGCCATTCAAATAAATTTGTATTGATTCTAATTATAAAGTAAATAAAAAGCAATTAATCATAAATTATTACAAGCATGAATTACCATTGCATCTACTGCCCAAATAAAAGTAACGAAATCCAAAAACGAATTGTATCTGAAAAAAAGCACCGTTAGCATCAATTTATATAGTCGCATAGTCAAAATCCAATTTTTGGAGTGTGAATACTTCGTCTTTATAAATAAAAAATATGTCTGAAAGATTTTTTTTATCTTATTCAAAAACATTTTTTTTAGCTTTAGAAATTTTACTAAACCATAAAAATCGAATGGAACTGCATAATAAAGTATCTCTGAGCCCATTTTGATAGAAAAATAAAAAATAATGAACTGATAAGCGAAACTTATAGCTTATATCCTGGATGATTTAAAAATTCCAGTTTCACTACTTTTATTCACCCAACAAAAGACGAGGGAAGCGTCTTGATATTTATTTTTCATCCTCGCTAAATGTCATCAAATGCATAAAGAATGCTCAATGAAGCATCAGTCAAATTATCAGGGCTAACAATAACATTTCCATTAAAATATTCCTGATAACTAAATGCTTACCCAGGCAGCAACAAATATGAATAACTCACTTGAACTGAAGCGAAAAGAAGTTCCGTATGAAAGAAAAAAAAAGATGAAATTTTTAAATATTAACTTTGAAAAGAAAGATAGTAAAAACGCAAGACAAATTTCTGCTTTTTTTTATTTTATATCGATCAGCATAAGCCGTAAATTAATAAGGAATGAAAAAAATAAATAAAATGAATATCTTCTGAAAAATAATGCTTATCTTTGTATTTACTGCTACATTACGTTTCACTTGATATAATTTGGCAACAAAAGAATGATGAACGTGTTTTAATTCAGTATCTTTTATATCAAAAAGTATTTCATCCAAATAAATAAAAAACTCCTATTTTAAGACTTTTTGAACCATTTATTTGTTTTTGAAAGCATAAATATTTCTATAAAAATCTTGCTACATATTTAAAATTCATGAAACGGTTGAGTTTGTGAAATAATAACGAACGGTATTTCGAGTAAAATAAAAAAAAAAGAAATTTTATTCCGAAATGTTTTATACTTCGAATTAATAACTCTGTTTATATACGAAAAGAAAAACAGGCAGTCTATTTCAGAACTAAAATCTAATTTATAGAACTGAAGTTAAAAAATAATGACTTCTTAAGAATCTAGAAAATTTAATTGCTTTCGTAAATAGAAAAAAAAACAGTTTCTGTAATTTTTAGAATTGTTATGATTCACTTTATAGCGTGAAAGTATATTAGGGAGCTGAAACACATTTTTTAAATTATTAATACCTTATTAGATGTTTTTTTAACTAAGAAATAAATAAATCATAAATCTTCATACAGAGTTAGAAATGCCGCTTATCAAATATTTGAAACGCGTGTACATTTCTAGTTCAAGTAAGGAAAACATAAAATGAAAATAAAGGAATTTTGATAGATGAGATAATTAGGCAGATAATTAATTAACCTGTTAAAATGAAGAATTAGAATTGCTTTATGAAGAATGGATTTTAAGAAGTGTAATTTAAGCGTTCATTTTTGAATATTTGTTCAAGTAATTGAATTCCTAAGTATGTTTGTTTTAAAGACATTTCTAGATAAATAATTGGAAGCCTTCGAGGAATGTAAATTAGAAAGCTTTTAAAAGGTATAAGGAAATAAAATAATGCCTTCGTTATTAATATATTGAGATATATGAAATCGATTATAAACAAGGGAGAATAGAAATTACATGAGAGAAAATTTTAAAAAAATCCCAATTCATAGAAAAATAGCTTTTCATAATTCTTATTTTTTATTTTGAATATAGGAAACTAAATTAATTTTATTGTTCCTTTGGTGCACACAGCTTATTTTAAATTACCAAAATAAGTTTTTGAAATCTAAGAATATTCTAAGAAGATATATTATAAAAGTCAAACAATTTGACTTTGAAATTTTAATGAATTTATACTTAATAATCAATCCAAAATTAAAAACAAAAATCTTTATCTGACTGAGAATACAATACCTATGCTTGACAGTAAATTAGACCAATCGCCTTTTTAAGAAGAGTTTTGCTTTAAGGTTATGGAGGTTGTTTAGCTAGTTAAATTATAGATGTTTTGCTTAAAAGTGTAATATGTCTGTTTGCTAGGTTTTCCACATTTCTTGTTTCACGGGAACGACAAAAAAATGCTCGTATTCTATAGCATTTAAACATATGATGCACATTTTATGTGACTAAATTGTCATAATAGAATAAATAACAGAAATTTTATAATAATATGACTCTTTTGTATACCGTGTTTATGTCAAGTAATGTGAAGTTTATGTCATATGTATTTGTTTATTGAAGTTATAAACAAATACATATTAGTAGGTTAAATATAATTTAAAACCTTTGATATACAGACTGAATTTTTCCCGACTGATGAAAAACAAATAATTTAATGAATTCAATGTTTATAATCGAAATTCTAATGTTATTCCATAAATAATAAATACAGTTTAACACATTGAGGCTGGTTATAAGAGACTTTCAGCATTTATAAAAAAATCAATTTTTAAAATCATCGTAAAATCTCTATTCAATAAATATTGGATACTGATTTCGTATTTTCACAAAGGGGAAATGAACGCAAAATAATTCTTGAAAAGTCATAATTTTGGTTTGCAAAGCAAAATTCCTAACATCTATCTAGAGTTCAAAGTATTTGACATATAATTTTAGGTATTCGCTTTTAATAAAAAATTACCATTTCTATATTTGCATTTTTTAATACTATTGGTCTTTTTGCTGATCTAATTAAAATTTAAGCAATAATCATATGAGCTATGTTCTAAAATACATAAATTGTTTGAAAAGGGATTTCAAACAGGGAACATTTTTATATAATCCTGAATAATTTGTTTAGGATCTTAGTGAAAATATTTGTCGAAACATGCTAAATAGAATAAGAAAATCATATAAAGTTTCAAAGAATTTTATACATATTAAAGATACCGTGTACAGACACACAGTATCTTTACTTGTCCGTTATATTTATTTATATTCGGCAATATTGAGAACTGAATATAGTTTTATTTTTATTAGAACTAAGAAATTTAAGAAATGAGCTAATTAAAATGATCTAAAGTTTTATTGCGCAATTAATTTGGTGAAAAGAAACAAATAAATGCATATAGAAAGTATTTACATGTGTAGGAAAATTTTTATATCGATATTTGTAGATAAAATAAAATATATAATAATATTTCATCATCTAGGCAGCAATAATATTCGTGGACAATGTATAAATATTTACGATTTGAAAACAAGTTTATATAACTATTATAATTTCAAAATTTGGATTATGAATACCAAAAATTTCAAAGTATTTATTTTCGGTCATTTAGAATTTTTCTGTAAGAATTTATAATATTAATAGAATAATCCATATGATTAAAAATAGGAAATATTATCGTTAATAAAATATATTTACAATTAACAGAAAGAATAAATTTGGAGTAATATACCGTCATTTAGAACATTAACCAATATCTATCCTTTTTTATAATTTTAACGTAAAAGATTGTTTTTTATCTTTGACAATAATAAATTTGCAAATATGTCATAGATTATTATTATCATGCTTGGACATGATGTGGTTTTTGAGATGAGGTTTCTAGCGTCGACAAAAGTCCATAGGCAATGAATTAAACTTTTATTATATGCATGAACATCTAAAAAAATCAATTTTTAATAACGCGTTGCCATCGCATTTACAAAAGCTGAGAATAAAAAAAAATTAACGACTATCGAAAATGAAACCTAGAAAAATGTCATTTCGAGATCGTGATTATATGCGATATTTTTTAAAGAATGCGATATTTTTAGAAAATATATCGCATTCTTTAAAAAATATGCGATATTTTTTAAAGAATGCGATATATTTGCGATATTTTTTAAGCAATAAATGCGAGATTTTTTAAGCAATAAATACAAGATAAATTTTTTTGGATCGTTTGCAGTACTAAAGTGACATTCCATGAAACGATTAAAATGAATAAAAATATAATTTAACTCGCACGAGCCCGCGGGGCTTGGCGGAGCAAGAAATGATGTTCTGACATGATACATTGAAATATGCATAGCAGATTTCATTTTAATCTTTTATTTATTTGATTTCTTTGTAAAAAGAATCGATATAATGGGAACAAAATTATATAAAATGCTTATTTTATACTATTATAAAACCATTTATAACTTTATTTAATTAAATGTTAAGAAGACTAACATGACAAAAAAATGTTGCTCATATTTTGAAGTTGCGCTCGAGTAGAACATGAAATAACAAATGACATAATATCGTGACTGGAGTGTATAAAATAACAGGAAATGGGTGGCATTGGGGGAAGCTGAGCAGACGGGTGAAAGTCGGTGGTATAAATTTATTTTTCTCGAATGCCTTGACTTTGACACTGAGACTGACTGACAAAATACACACGGAAAATGATAAAGTCATGTATAGTCTCATAATTACCATATTCAAATATATTTATTTTTGCTTTTTATTAGCAAGAAAAACTACAAACTCCCAAAATTTTCCTTTATTAAAGGACGAATTTAAAAGGGAAAAAGTGCATTTTTATCAATTATATGTGATGAAAAGAAACTTAGTATAAAAAAATAAGTATAATTTCATTGTAATCGTAAATAATCCCTTATGGGATTAACATAACATTCGCGATGACCTTACAAGAAGGTCTAGCTTCAATATTTTCCTGTATCTAAAAACATGATAGAAGACACGAAGAGATTTTTTTCAAAATACTGAACGATTGTAGGGTAAAAAATTCATGGTCGCTTATAAAAAATAATATCCTTTATAAATTCACTAAATATTATACCATAAATATTCTCACATTGAAATTAAATAACCTCTACTCTGTCCTTACAGAAAAAGTTTATGATATAGTTTGTCTTTATGCATTTATGCCCATAAAGGGAATGAATTTTGAAATTATTGGACATTTAGTGGAGCAAAAAATCCTGAATATTTCGAGCACTAGTTTTGAATATAAATATATGAATGCTGTATGCTCATTTAGCTAAAAATATGGATCTATTTCAGAAAAAAGCAACCAGCAGATCTTTCTTAACTGAAGGCGGATGTTAAGATCTTTTCTAAAGACGATCAGGCGAAGAAAAGGAATTTGCTTTCGTGATCGCCTTGACACGGACTGTGATCATCGGTGCGTGACATGCTCACTATCTCGGGATATAAAACAGGGTGCATGGATCGTCTTTGAACATCATCAACATGACACTTCTTCCATCACTGTCCCTGCTACTGGCAATTGTAGTCGCGGTGTGTGCCACCTACTATCCTTCTTACTGGTCACAATCAGGGGGACGATGGTCAACGCAAGGGAGATCCGGGGAAGAGTTATATCCTGGTACCTTTTTAGGGGAAGGGACTGCAGTGTGGCAACGGGGGTATGCTGAATTATCTTGCAGCCTGAACCTTTTCGAAGGATATGTTGTTTCAGTAAGATTGGACATTTCTATCTTTATTTTCTTTCTAGTGAAAAGGAGATTCTGCTTTTACAATATATTGAAAAAATGACTCTATATTAATATTTGATCTGTTTTATAAAACTCGTAAGGAAGGTTTATTTCGTTATTTATAAAAATTTTCTCAAATCTCTTCTATTTCTTATGGTGCTATTGTTAAAATATCAAAGAAAGTCTTTTAAAATGTTTAAATTATCTTTATGGATTTACTTATATTTTAATTATTTTAAATGTATAGCTTTAATACCAATTTATATGCTGATATTATATGGATAATATTTAAGTTTTAAACTTAGTTTCATGTTGATGTCTCCTATACAGCACGTTTAAAATAATTTATTGCTTAATATGAAGCGTCTCTAAATAAATAATTTTAAGAATTCAGGAATAAATGTTTAATGCAAAGGTTCAACATTTTTTTTTATTAGAATAAGAATTAGTTGCTACTTAAAAATATATTTTACTCATTTATAGAAACCTAAACAATGCTTTCAATTTGAAAGGACTTAAAATCCAGATATTTAAAATTTAGTGTTATTAAAAGGATATTATTTTTATAGAGAATTATATTATTATTATTTATTCGAAATTTGATTTTATTAAAAAGATATTAT
>JAOUZG010030082.1:9001874-9019629 GCA_026289955.1 Argiope argentata
AGCGTGAGTTAATATTAGGAAATGAAAAAAAAAACCCTTCTCAAACAAAAATCAAAAGCCTAGCAAAATCAAACCTTAATAAAACTAAAGCAACTAACACAAAACTAAAATCCAAAACAAAACTTAACAATGTATATAAAAAATTAATATATAAAAAAATTGTGTTATTCTTGTAAAGAAATACGAATATAAATCGTGGTAAGAATTTCTTAATTAAGTTTTCATTCCTATTTCCTAAAAACATTTTGGAAAATAATTACATTCCCGATTGTTGTATTACAATCACGTGATAAAACGTTCTTCAGGTGCACTTGAATGAGAGAAACTGAATGAATGAATGACTTTCTAAATTAATGCCAGAAGATCAAGTCTTGCGTACGCCAATTCATGGTTGAGTTACTGTGTACACTGAAAAGAAGTTGCATGTGGAAAAAAATAATTTCTCTTTCAATGTTATTTAATGACTAGACTCGGATGACGGAAGCTTATATTTCCTTACAAATGAAAGTCATTATTATTTTTTTTTTGAGAAATAACTTGTTTAGAGTTAAAAGTGGTGTTTCATAATAATTACATTTTTATTTAATAGCTCTGATTTAACAAGAAAAATGACTTGTATTTATTGAACACATCTTAGAATTCACTGGGAATTGAAGATTAGTTTGATTAGCATTGAAAATGTGCATCATATGGTAATTCATAATAATTACTTTTTTATTCAATAGCTTTGATTAAAAAAGAAAAATGTCTTGTATTTATTGAATACATTTTAGAATTCACTGGGAATTGAAGATTAGTTTGATTAGCATTGAAAAGGCTTATCATATGATGATTTATAATAATTACCGTTTTATTCAATAGCTTTGATTTAACAAGAAAGATGTCTTGTATTTATTGAACATATTTTAGAATTCTATGGGAATTGAGGATTGGTTTGATTAGCATTGAAAAAGCGTATAATCATATCGTATATAATCATAATCATTTTATCTTATATAATCTATAAAATTAGGTTAATGTTCATTAATATTGCAGAAGCATTAACAATATTTCATAATGCAGAAACATCTATTAGAATTCTGTCTAGATATAATCTAAATAAGTGGTCACTTATAATGTTGTTCTTCATCTATTTCACTATTTTTTTAAAACTATGTTGTTCTTCATCTAGATAGGTTGGGATATTAGTTATATTTAATTTCTTTGAATCGTGTAAATATAACTAGCCTATGATTACATCAAATAGTCAAGCACTAAAGCAGTCTTATTATAGCTGTGTAATTATCATGTCAGAACACGGTGTTATTTTTAGAATGAGCGTCAACAAAAATGCGTAGGCGAAAGATAAGAAAAACCGTAGGTGAAAAATTGAAATTTTATTATCTACACGAGCATCTTAAAAAATCAACTTTTAATAACGCGTTGCTATTGCATTTACAAAAGCTATGATTTAAAAAAATAAGTTAATGACTACAGCAATTAAAACCTAGAAAAACGTCATTTTGAGCACGTGATTACATAAAATGAAATAAATACGAAATGGGATATTTTTTAAACAATAAATGCGAGATAAAGTTTTGTTGGATCGCTTGCAATACTAAAGTGAGTCATTCAATGAAACAATTAAAATGAATGAAAATGTAATTTGACTTGTACGAGCACGTGGTGCTTGTCCTTTCAATAAATTTTGTTCTGACATGATACATTGAAATATGCATAGTAGATTTCATTTTAATATTTATATGTATATGCTGTGTTCATTGTATACATAAACCTTTCAAATGGAAAATCATTCCAATAATAATAATAATGCCCTTAAAAGAAAAAAATATTTATTTATCTATCTTCTGAATATTAGCAGTATTTCAATTTCAATTTTCTTGTAAAATATCCAGATAATAAAAGAACCTTTTTTTAAAATTTTTAACCATGGAAGAAAATTACGAGGGTCAATTTTATCGAAAATACTAAAACTAGTTTAAATTTCGGTATTGCAATTTGAAAATCTGGCAAAAAAATAATTTCAGAAATATCCAAGATATCAGGAAAAATTTCACCTCGATTAAATAGATGTATTGACAAGATAACATTTAATTTTTTTTTAAATAGCACAAAATTTCTTTTTTGCTGTAATATTTAATAAGGTTATCACACAAAATGTAACAATTAATTGTTCTAATTAATTCACTCTTAAATTTGTTTTCGAAATCATTGCTCCAAGATGAATATTTCTATCCTCCTAGTTAATAATGAGCCAAATTCTGTCCTGTAGAATGGAAATATATTCTAAAATACCCATTCATCTCTATTATTAATAGAGATAGATATTAGAATAATTTTTGAGCTTCTATTTTTATTGTGTGCTTGTAAAAATACACTGGAATTCAGAAAGAAACTGAGTTTCAACATATTATTAACAGAAGATTATTAACAGATTATTAAGAGAACTGTTAATAATTTTCCATATAAGCTAAATTTGATATGGTCGAGCTATATTCCTAAGATGTATAGAAATGATTTTAAACTGATAAATTCATGTTATCAATGAAAAATTATCTGCATAATATTTAAAATGACAGAGCTTCAATATCTGAAAATTTGAAGGAATCACTTAAATAAAATTAATCAATTAAATATATCCAAATTTTCGGCAAATAATCGGGCTATCTTGGGTGATTGGTAATTGATAAGGCAATATTGAAGTTATAAAAATATAGAAATGAAAAATTATGCATTTCCTATTTTTAAGGTGTCATAATATTTAAAAAGAAAATGAATGCATGATAGTAAATATAATTTTATATTCATTGATAACGTGTCAATTTGAAATGCACTCTGCTGAAACGTGAAAAATAAATATTTTGCATTCTTTTTAATCTATGTTTATGCTGGTATGCCACATAAAAGGCAACCAATATTTTTAGACAATATATGTGAAATAGGAAGTTTATGCATTTCCCATTTTTACAGTGCCATAATGTTTAAAAAGAAGAAAATAAATGAATGACAGTAAATATAATTTTATATTCATTCATAACTTGTCAACCTGAAATTCACTCTGTTTAAAGGTAAAACATAATTATTTTACTGTTGTTTTAAAAATTTCTAGCCAATTATGCTTCAGAAAGTTCAGAATATGCTATGAATCTATTTCATGATACCATTTAAAAGGCAGCTAATATATTCTAGACAATATATGTGAAATAGGAAAATTATGCATTTCAGATTTTTAAAGTGCCATAATATTTAAAAAGAAAATAAATACATGATGATAAATATAATTTTATATTCCTTGATAGCTTGTCAATTTGAAATGAACTCTGTCGAAACGAGAAAAATAATAATTTTATATTCTTTTTAACCCATTCGCTGCCAAGCCAAAATTGTATGAGGTTATTCCCATTACCATTTCTGTTTTGAGTGTTATTGTTTGTCTAAGTTTCATTATTTCAGAGTAAATACACATATTTTGTCATAAATGATCATTTACATGCATAAAAATCAAACTCGAGTATACTCATGGTTGGCAATGGGAATAACCTGATGCAATTTGGGCTTGGCAGCGAATGGATTAAATAAAGCAGAATTTTTGTAAAAACAATTTATTTACAACTTTTTTTCTTCAAGTTTTTGCATTTGTATATTTGTGTTTGTGGCCATAAAAAGTTTGCAAGTTTGACAAGTTGCGCGTTATAATATATTGTAAGTATCACGAATATATTCGTGCTGGAAATGAGTAACACCCTTCCAAGGCAGCGAATGGGTTAATCTATGTCTATGCTGGTATGCCTTCAGTAAATTAAATCAAATATATTTCTTAAATTTCAGAATAGGTTATTAATCTATTTCATGATGTCACTTAAAAGGCAATTCATATATTCTAGGCAATATATGTGAAATATGAAACATCTTTTTTTTTTGCTCTCTGGAATTTATAAAAACCCTTGGCATTGATGGAATATATATTAAGTTGCCTTGAAAGGCAACTAATTCATAGAACATGTGGTATTTCCAATCTTTTGACACACAATATTACCCGCACTAATTATATTGCTCCGCAAGTAATTTAAAGAAAACTGCATGCAACGGAAACAATGTGTTTTCCCAACCCAAAAGTAATCACGGAAATTGCCTTTTCATTCTTCAATTCTAGAAATAGGAACTATTTTGTATCTCCCCTTCATTAACTTCAATAATAAGAATTTTACTTCTATTTGTTTTTCCGATTGCACAAAAGGAATGCATTTCATTGAACGCTTGGCAAAGAATGAACGTGAATGCCCTTTTTAGCGAAACTGATAGAACGAATGAAATTGCATGAATCGGTTCTTTCGTGTAGACATTAAGCATATTTATGCAAACGTTGATTTTTAGTGCTTTCATCCTATTGTGCTCGAGGTGTTACGAGAACACTTTATTAGTAACTTTCTTTGTCGCAGAACGCCACTTTGCTTATTGCGACATACACCGTCTGACCGATCGTACATTCAACTATGCAATAAATTCTTGATGACTGATTTTCCCAGAGGCCTTTTTTGATGGAAATCTTATATTTGAATGTGTTATGGAAATAATGAATAAATTAGAAAATTTTCAAGAGTTATTATTTTTTTTTCAATCAAGAATCGTCAGTAATAATTGTGATCAAGTAAATGATCATTGCACCTTCGTAGTTTGGTGACATATTGGTTTGACAAACCTTTTTTTCTTTTGCTTTCTTGTAAGAAATAAGTGTGATCATATGGGATGCCATCCTTTTTTTAGAGTTTTTTGGCACATTTCCTCAAGAGATACTTTAAATTTCTTAAATAATCATAACAAAAAATATATTCCAAATATATATTTCTTGAAAGAGTGTGGGCAAGCAAACCAACTTCGATTATTTTAAGGCACACTAGTTTCTCTTTTTTTTCACTTCATTTAATCTTATCCCTCAATGGAAATTTGACCTAATAGAAAAATTTAATATAATAGAACAGAAAGTGTTAGATTCAGATTTGAATCAACTATTTTACGTGAATCATTTTAGGAATTTTATGACACAATGGTTTAACAAAGACAGTTCCTTTAATTTTTTTATATGATCAGTAATAAATATGATCAATAAAACAGCACAACTTCTTTGGAGTTTCGACCTTTTTTAAAAAACGTTATTTAAAATTTTCCCTTTCCTTTCCTTTCATTTCCCTCATTAGTAATGCCTTAAATTTTTATATGATCATTGATAAGTGTGATCAAGTAAAACAGCACAGCTTCTTTGGAGTTTTGACACTTTTTAAAAAGGTTATTTAAAAATTTCCCTTTTCTTACCTTTCATTTCCCTAATTAGTAATGTCTTAAATTTTTATATAATCACGAATAAGTATGATCAAATAAAACAGCACAGCTTCTTTGGAGTTTTAACATTTCTTTTAAAAACGTTGTTTAAAAAATTCCCTTTGCTTTCCCTTCATTTCCCTGATTAGTAAAGTCTTAAATTTTTATATGATTATAAATAAGTATGATAAAATGTAACAGCATAGTTTCTTTGGAGTTTTGACATTTTTTAGAAAAGTAATTAAAAAATTTCCCTTTGTTTTCCCTTCATTTCCCTAATTAGTAATGTCTTAAATTTTTATATAATCGTAATTAAGTATGATCAAGTAAAACAGCACGGCATCTTTGGAGTTTTGACATCTTTAAAAAAACGTTATTTAAAAATTTCTCTTTCTTTTCCCTTCATTTCCCTCATTAGTAATGTCTAATTCCCTAATAATAATAATAATTCTCTAATAGTACTTTACTTAATAGTAATGTATAAGAATATAGGATGGAAAATTTTAGGTTCAAAATCTTCGATTTTTTCATGAATTCATCATGCACGTGGGCATGGAACTCCGCAAATATGACGTTGAAAGTTACACTTGGATTTGCTTAGGTTCTTTGTAAGAAGTGGAGGCTCAGATGCTACCTATCATCTGACCAACAGACTCAAACTGACCAACGGTTCATAAGTACTTTGTCAGACTCAAACTGATCCATGACTCACAAGTACTCTGCCAAACTCAAACTGAAGTACGATTCACAGCTACTCTGTCAGAGACAAATAAATCGTATGTTGCTTCAAATCAGAAATATTTTAATATTTTCAATAAGGTATCATAAAAATAAATAATTGGTATAAACTAAAGTTAGTACCTTATTCTTGAAGTTTCATCATTTCGGTTTGCTAATCTACATTCTGCTTTTACCAAATGTTCAGGACATAACTTTTATAAAGAATATTGAGATACACAGAATGCTTTTCTTTAATTTGACATAAAAGACAAAAAGCGTACCAAATCCAATAAAGTAATTTGTAGTTATAGGCAAGATATTAGACAAGATTAGTAAATTATTTTTTTTCTTATCAAAACATCTTATTTTATGTAAGTTTAGACATAATAATATGATAACTCTAAACTCTGATTAACTCTCTCATATTTTGGAATCTGAATAGGAGTATTTTTTTTTAATTCTGTAAGTATGTAACAACAAAATTTCATTTATTCTGTCTAAAAGAATTATTGATAAAAAAACAAATGAGTCTTAGTGAATATATTGATATTGTTTTATATTAAACTGATTAAAATTATATTTTTTTAGGTTTTAAAAGTTTTAATTTTCTTAAATACTCATATTTAAATATTTATATGATTATATTTAATGTGTGTTGGGTGAACCTTTTTTTAAAACTGTATAATGATTTGTAACATATTAAAAAATTAACTAAGATTACTTTAAAAAACATTTTTAAATAGAATAAACAGAAGGAAAAAAATCTTTAAAAATTTGTTGAATAGAAATGCATTTTATTCCTTTCTTAATTCCTATATTTACAACTTTTCAGAACGTTGTTTGGTCGAAAATGAAGGGCGACGTCGAAGAACCATTCTACCCTTGCCCACAATGCTACTATCAAGATCCGAGGATCAGAGCCTACGATCATATGGGCAAATCCATCCTGATGGTACGAGATCCTGGACCTTACGATCGTGGAGTATACAGATGCACGGCAACAGGACAATATCCTGATGGTCGGCTCACAACGCTTTACCAAATCATTCATTTGATGTGAAATGTCTGATGCTACATGATTTGTTAGATGTGGATGAAAATCTCAAAGAGCAATTTCTGAACTCATTAAACTTAAGTCGTTGTGAAATGGGAATTTATCGATAAGTTTCGAGCCAAAAATATTATTGATAAGTTAACTACGGGAAAAGTACTTTTGCTTTCAGATTTTTCAAAATTATTTAGGTGAGGTTTAATTGATCATGGAATTAAACAGAAACTTGGTTTCAGATTGAACTATCCAGTTCTCGGAAGTAATATATAACGAAAAAAAATAAGAGCTACGAAATGTGAATAGTTATCAAATGCATAGACATAACCTGCTTCAGTTTCTTCATTAATATTTATAACTTACTACGAGTTCGATTATATCTATTTGATTTATTAAATTCTATCAATGAAGTATGCTACATAATTTGTTTGAATTTGTTATTAAGGAAAAAAAGGAGTTAATTAATTATGAGTAATCTAGTAAGAAATATTTCAGATCATTAGCTTATTTTTTTAAATTATTTTTTATTTTCATTGTTACAATCATAAGTGAGTTGCACTTAAATGTTATCCATGTCTATAGGGATACACCATGTCTATAGTGACACACAATGTCTATAGTGATCTATGTCTATAGCGATAGTTAATCTGAAGTTTCTGTAGCTACAAAGAGAAGTGAAAATTTCGAAGCTTGAATTTGTTTCATCAAAGATTGTCAAATTATTTTTTCTTAAATTAATTCTTTAATAATTTATGTATTAATTGCTGTATATATATAAACATTCATCGTAGAATAAATCATGCATATTTTTTAAATAAGGCTTAAATAAATGTCCCTGATTGTCATCGATTCATAAACTAGTTTTTGTTTTGATGGATTTCAAATCCATGAGGTTTCAATGGATTACGTTTTCCTACATCTTTTTTCTTTGAACTTCAATAATATTAAAACAATTTCTTTTTATTATTTATGATGCCTTGCTTTGATGGAATTACACATTTGGACAAAAATATTCTTATAAAAATTTAAATCTGTTAATCCATAGAAAAATTATAACCGGTATACATCTCCACACTTTTCTTTGATTAGTGAAAATTAAAGATCTATTTTCCTTTTCATATATCCGTGGGTAGTGTATTGTGGTTTTCACTCCCCAAAAATATCTGTTTTTATCACATTTATAAATAAAGTTTAAAAACCAGCTATAAAAATAATAGTTTTCAGAATGTCATTTAAAAGTAAAACTTATAATTATAAGGTAAAGCTCATGAGACAATAAAAAAAGAATAAGATTTGATGACAGAAGTTAGTTGGAACTTTGTAAATACAAATAATATTCCCTTCTTTCTCAATACCACTCTTTAAAGGTATTTACCCTTCGTAACATTTATGATAATAGTTAATCTTTTGAAAATGACTCTAAAAGAAATGATAATAACAACTAAGTAATAAGAATGATAATAAAAATTAAATAAAATAATAAAATATTTTTTAAATAATATCTTACTTTAATGTTAAAATTTTTATAAAGGTTTGCCAAAACTCGTATAAATATCAAAACACTAATTTTTTAAAGACAATCTGTTGCATTTAATAATGCAATAAGTTTGTAATTCACCTTCGTCTAAAATATTCGGTGAGAGTATTGCTGATTTACTGTTTGCTAGAAAGCAAATTGAAATTAAAAAAAATTAATCAGCATAATTATTGCGGACTTCATTACATAATCTGTTTTTTCAAAATATTCAGACAGAAATTTCATGCATTTAAACATGACAAAAAAGTCAAATTTTAATCCAATCTAAATAAAAGAAATAAGTCGAAATTACTAAATATGATGAAATTATTATTTAATTTTTTCTATGTTTCTTGGTCAAAAAGAGATAATTTAATTGGCAATTTCAAGTATGATCTCCATTAAATTTTCTCTGCGGATGCTTTGCTCACCTGATAATGATATAGTTTTAAATCATTTCATGTTTTACTAACTGTTTTTCACACAATATATGTAATAAATATATTGGGAAAACATATATTTCAGTCTTATTTTATATATTATCGTAGTTGAAATGTTTTGATGATTGCTATATTCAATAAACAATTGTATAATTAGAGAAATGTTCTATACTGAGATAATAATTACATCTAATTGTATAATTAAAGAAATATCGATATTAGTATAAAACATCTGTATGAAATCAATATCTATACCGTTATCAAGAAACAAAGAATATATTTCTGTATTGATTATAAACATTAAAGATGTAGGATTTTCATGAATAATGGAGCTGATTATTGTTAATAGTGAAATTTATTATTGTGAATAGTAAATTGGATTATTGTGAAGATTGAAATTGATTAGCATGAATTGTGAAACTGATTATTGTGAATAGTGAATTTGATTATTGTGAATATTGAAATTGATTATCTTGTATTGTGAAATTGATTAGCGTGAATTGTGAAACTGATTATTGTGAATAGTGAATTTGATTATTGTGAATATTGAAATTGATTAACGTGAATTGTGAAACTGATTATTGTGAATTGTGTTATAGTTAATCTAGAGGAATAGTTAAATAAGGATTGTTTTGAAAAACAAACTGGTTGAAGAATTGTACAAAGGAAGAAAAATGCTTTTCATCTGTATTTGCAAATTTTGTTTGCAAAGGCTCATTTTATAAATAAATATTCAAAAGAAAACTATTTTTCCTTTATGTTTTATGAAATAAAACAATTACCACTTTTTATTTCGAACTACCAAATAAAATTAAACTCTTTGATTGAAAAATAATTACTATATAGAAAAAAGCCAAATTTTTCTGTTTATTATTTTTAAAATAATTTATATTTATTTTTGGTTTGAATTACAATTCCTTTTTTTTTTCAAATTTTCAGTCATTTATCAAAAGGCTGGAGCTTTTTAACTTGATTAATGCGTATTGTAAATGATTATGTATCACTTTAACATTGTTAGAATTCAATAATCACTGCATAGATTAACTGAATTAATGGGAGGTTTGATTGTGAAGTTTCAAGAACAAAAATATAGAAGTAAGAATACTTCCTATTTCGAAATCTGATTCCAGTGATGAACCACTATGTAAGCAGGCTCTATTTTTATAATCCATTTTTGTAACATTGGATCTATCGGTTGCATATATTCTCGGACAGGAGTGGTGTAAAAAATAGGAGAGGTAGGACTAATTCTTGACAAAGATTATGATATCAAAGATTCTCTAATCACTATTCGAATTATTCAGATCCTGTCTGAATTTGAAAACTTACTGATGTAAAAAGAGTGATAAATATACGTAATTCAATCAAAAGAATTAGTTAAATTTTGGAACTATTCAAGCAGCATTAGTTTAGAATTTGGAAATTTGTTCTATGTTTCACTAAATACAATCATAAATTAAATAACATAAATAAAAAATAATTGAAATAGATATACTGTCTTTTAAGTGTATTAATATATTTTCTTTTAATTAATTTTTAAGAACTTTATTAATAAGCAACCAAATTCTCAGAATTATACGCATTTAAAGGATTTAAACATTTTAAAGTGGTACATAATAAAATAAAAAACAAAAAAGCGGTTAAATGGAAAGCAAGTATAAATTAGCGTTCAAAGAAAACTTGCTTATAGTTTAGAAAATTTCTTTCACAAATCCTGAGATTATAATTATTTGGCTTAAATATGTAACTAAGTTCAGGAGGATTTTTTTAAAAAAAAATTTGGAGATACATGCATTAAAAAAATACTGTAAAGCTCTCTCAGAAAGTAAAATATACCCATTAATTGGTCAATTTTTTTTTTAAAAAAAATTACGAACAAGGCGATTTTTATGTCTAAAAAAAAGGATAAAGTAAAAATCTTTTAGTTTTGACGCTTAATTTTACAAATAGTTTAAAAAATGCTTTTGCAAGGTCAGCCAATTTTGGTACCCCTGCTCATCTCACATAGCAACCCTTTTTGTGGAGATACACAAGAACGCAGAGGGAAAAGGGTTGAGTGTGGGGAGAAATAAACCAGAGATAGTAGATGAGAGATGAATTGCAGAACGAAGGGGGAATGTGAAGAGGCAAATCCGAGGGAGAAAACAGGAGCGTTTCGGGACTGACGAACGAAGAGGCAGGATGTCAGTTGGAAACGAAGTCCGAATGGAGGGCTGATGAAGGGAGAAGGTTGTATGAAGTATGAAGGGATAGTATTGAGTGCTTTTTTGTATTTTTGTTTTATGCGGGGGTTGTGTCTCGTATCTACATTTTAATAAAATTTTGGGACTAAAACTGCGTGCTCACTGTCTTTACCGCTCACATAAAAGAAACCCCGTGTCTTATAATATTATCTAGTTCCTGACACCCCAGGCTCCACCCAAAAAGGTCGACCCCATTCTAAATTTCTTCCAACAAACATGTCACGCTTTTGAATACTTGTATGTAACACATCTTGTAAGATGGAACATTTATATTTTACCTTCCCTCTGTCAAAGAAATGTGCTTTTGAATTTTGGGCATTTGGGGCTCTTTAATGATTTTGTAGTGAATACAAATAATTGTAACCTATGGGCTGGCCCTGGTCTTGTGCGATGTAACCAGAAACTATTCTCGTGCATCGTAATCTTAATCGTAAAGCAAATCAGAATAAAAACCAGATATAAATATCCAATCAGTCAATCAACATACTCTTCTCTTTCTTCTGATTGTCCTCAAGGGGCTAGGCTCAGTTCGTATATATATATATATATATATATATATATATATATATATATATATACTGTTGTGTATAATACCGCATGAATAAAATTATTTTTATAAGAATATGTAATTATTGAAGCCCAAAACATCAACCTTCTATTTCCACACTCAACATGATCATTCCTATCCATACAACCTTTATAATATTTTTAAAACTTGTCATTTTAAATATCATTTGAGCACCATGTGAGTACACCGCCAGATATACATTTGCGAATTAACTTTTTCCAAAAATCTGTAAAATTTACAATTATAATGATATTATTCATTTATATCGTATTTATTATTATAACTTATAATAATAAATTATGAGTAAAAAGGTGGAAAAACCTTAAATATTATTAGATTTAAAGAAATCTTATTTTAGAGTTTTGAAATTATTTTTATTAAAATATAAGTAATCAACTTCTAACATTGAGAAGAGAGATACAAGAATTCTCTCCTCCCCAGATAGCTTTCCCAGTTCTTCATTTATTTATTCTTGGCGGTGTCAGAGTGGTCAACAACTAGAAAGCTCATCAAAAGCCCTGAGGGAGAAAGAAAATATCATAAGAATAGCCATTATTTTCGGCTAACCCTGAAAAAAAATATTAAAAGGAAATTTCGATTTTAGTTGTGAAACTTAGTAGCATGGCAAGGATTTATGCTTATTTCGTCTATGTTTATTTTATTTTTTAAAAAAATTTACTTTTAATTATATAGAAGTAATAGTGTAAACTTAAAAAAATTCAGTAAATACATTATTTATACAAGATATACCATTTAACATAGAGCTTAGAAATGTGAGCCATATGCCTTATGAAAAGTAAAAACATTTTATGTGCTATAAGATAAAAAATATCTTCGCATAGTTAAACATATTATTTAGACTTTGAGTTAATTAAAATGCAAACGATATTTTGGATGTTTTCTATGAAATCTCTTCAAAATATTATTGTCCAAACTGACTATTTCATCGTTTTAAAACTAAAAAAAAAATCCGTTTGTTTAGGATAAAAATTTGACTGTCTTGCTTATTTTTTACTGAATACGAAATATTTTAAAAAATATTTATTTAAGTTTTAGCAAAAGATTTCAGTGTTGAAATAAAAGTTGAACTGTCATCTTTGTTTATTCAAATGTTTCATATACTCTTTTTTCTGTTATAAAATGAAATAATATAATATTAATTAATAAAAAATATTAAAATCTGTATAATTTGCAATAAAAGTTGAATTTACTGAAAAAAATGAAACTGACAATTATGAATTTAGTAGCACTAAGAAGAGACATGTACACAATGAACCAGAATACATAAAAGGTACTAAAATGAAATAATAAAATAACTTTAATGCTTCTTAAATTTTTATGCTTAGAATTATTTTTGGGGGAAAATGAATATTAATTTATTCAGAAAGATATAAATTGAACTTAAGAATAACTAAATTCAATTTAATCTTTTGAAAATAAGGATTATAAGCTAAAAAGATTCGAAGGTAATGATAACAAAAGCCATTGACTAACAAGCTTACCATCTTCGGCGGCTTGTGTAATTAATATCTTCGAAATTCTTCAAGAAAATTTTGATTAATTTTTAAAGAACAATTTAGAAAAGACTTTTTTGATGATTAAATAATACTTAAAAATAATTATGGGTCAAATTTTGTAATTCAAAGTCCAAAAATTTGTCCTGCAGATTTCATTAAATACTTTTTTTCCCATCATGATTGTCGTTTTTCGGAATTTGCTGATATCATGCTAGTCTGGAAAAAATAAAGAATGATATATGTATATTATAATTTAAACTATATATTGATAAAAATTTTGTTTTTTTTAAATAAGGGAACATTTCTATTTAATGATCATCGTAGTGTTCACCTTGAACATATTTTGGAAATAATTATTTATGTCAGTTTTTTGTTAATCTATAGAATAAATGTTAGTGAGTAACTGACCCGAAGGATTTTTTAAAAATAAATTACTGGTTTTATTATTGTTTGGTTATCCTAACTGAAAGATAAGGGAAGCAATGTGGATCATAATATACTATAAATATTTCTAAAAGTATTTTTTGCTATGTTCTGTTACCGAAATAAATAATAATTTCTTAATGTGTAATACTAATAAAAAATTTTAATAAAAATTGTTTAAAATTAATTTAATCTTTTCATTTTCCTTTTATTTATTTAAATTCAATGAAAATTATTATGTTAAGTCTGAATTTCGTCATTCTGCAGAAAGTCTTCAAATTGTCATTATTCTATTAATTTTAAATAATAGTTGCACCGTGCTGCCATCTATAGATATTTTCTGAAAAAATTTTCAGGCATTTCAAAAAATCCTTGAGTTTAGTGTAATTTTGCAAAATACTTTTTGCTTCCCTAATAAATTCATGATTAAACCCTATTTACTTAGTGTTATAAAATTAAGATTTTTTAAATTCAAATATCATTATTTTTTTTGAGAATCCTAATTTACAAAATATTACATGAATATTGTGAATTCTTAAACACATTTTTCTCTTATTCACTATTATGATAGAAGCAAAAATATGCGATGTAATTAAAATACCCCATATGTTTGATTGATAATGAAGCAATGAAAATATTTAAATAGTATTTTGTCAAATATAAGGCAAAAGGATACACAATTTCTAATAACTGTCAAATCAAGAAAACTTGGAAAAAATTGATAACAAAATATTATCCTATTATACATCACATATTAGATAAAAGAGCATAAAGAGGATTCAATAGATAAAACTAAATTAGAATCATTTTAGGTTCGTTTATTTTTATATAAGGATGTCATCCTTATGGTTTAAGTCTACATAATGAAAGGGATTGCTATTACTCAACGTTTTTTTTTTTATATAGAACCTTTACCGATAAAGAATCTACCCATTGCCATTTGTTCCTAGCTCTTCTAAATATTTTTAGAGACATGAAAAACGCATCCATTTTATTAGTTTACTGGGTTCCCCCTTCTTTTTTTTAATCTTTTGATATGTAATTGCAAAGCATTTACACTTTTTTTCTAACCCTTTATATTCCTAAATGACATGTGTGGCTAAGAAACAATATTCAAAATCGCAATTATCTGGAATAAAATATATACTATACAAGAATTCCTAATTTTAAAACAAGAATTTTCTGTTATGATGAAAATCTGATAAATAGAAAAAAACTTGAAATACTCTAAGGAAATACAAGTATTAAAGTAAATAAAAACTGTTTCGAGTAGCAAAGAGTTAAAAAAATGTAACTAAGGCATAAATCTGTATTATTTCTGTAAGAAATAAGTTTAATTTTTCTTATTATCTTTTTATATGTCCTATGAAGACAAAGCTGTTTTATTTTTGTAGCAAATGAGTTTAACTTTTCTTATTTCTTTTTATATGCCCTATGCAGAGGCACGCCGTCATAATTAAAAAAATGAACAATTATATATAACTTGTATATAACAACTGGGAGCACCATCTATGCACAATCCGCAACAATGTGAGGTGGAATTCTTCGAATTAAAAACAACAACATAAACCTAAAATTTTTATAAGACAGGAAACAGCTTAATCTTTCTTCATCATAAGAATAATAGACATCTATGTAAAAGTTCTTTCCAAGATAAAGAACACAGGTTCTAAGAAGAAAATTCTTTTTTTTTATTTTTTATTTTTCATTATAGAACGTTACAATCGCAAAATCATAAACAAATTTATAATCCTTCCTTTTCTTGAAATTTTCAAAAAAAAATGTAGCAACTCTTTCAAAATGAGTACTGAAAAATAACAGCTAGATGAAATAAGAATTCAATTTAAAGTGAGGTTTTCTGATGAGTCTTACAACACCTACGCTAATCACGCACTCTACTAAATTTTGAAAAGAGATATTACCAGAAATGCACTTTATAGTTCTTGGCTTAGTTCTTTTCCATTTAAAGAGTTTCAAAAGTGTTTTCAGCATATATGAAGGAGTCTAACCAAATCTTTAAAAACAAAAAGATTCTTCAGAAAGGGTTTTTTTTAATAGTAACGTGTCTAAGGGCTCTTTAATATTTAAGGGTTCGGTTTCACAACTAAGGTCTAAATAATGCAAACGAAGAATGAAGGGACATCCTAAAAATAAAAGAACTTATTTAAAGTTAAATGGAAGAGTCTACAGGTGGAAGTATTTACAGGAAAATAGAAAATGGATTATAACATGGAGAAAGGAAAGAAACATAAAGTCAGATTATTCCATCTAGAAGGACGTGAGAAATATAAAACAAACTGCAATATGTGACTGAAACAACTTAACCCGTAGTTAGCCATCTAAATGTAGCCAGCTCATAAATGTAAAAATAAATGGAAATCGCGAAACGTCTTCATTGATCGGGGGTTAGTGGGCCTTTGCCTGAATATTAGTTGGGTCGGCTTATCGAAAGCTCGACAGATGGCGCTGATCTGGAATGCTGTATTAATTAAAATTATCGTCCTCAGGGAAATGATCTAACCTTTTACAATCCTAACTCTTAATGATGTCCTATAATGGGACGACAGAATCAAATGATGGAGAAATAACTACATACAAGCCTCTCAATTTACAAACAGAAGCTGTCAATAATCATTATCACGTCAAAATGAGATAAAAGCCTTTCCATATTGGTGTTACAAAATCACATTGTATAAGTAGTAAAAATTCCACAACTTTGGATGCAATGCTATTCAAAACTTTTCAAACAAACATATAATTTTTAAGCAGTAACTGAAATAAAGGACAGGTTTTTTTTTGTCTCTCTTAATTATAAAAACAAATGGAAGAATACATTCCCTTAAGAGGCTTTTGAAGTTGGAGAAATGCTGCATTAAAAGTGATTTTCAAAACAAATATCCACATTGGAAATAAAAACGAACTCTGACATATAAGATAATTCTATTTTGTGCTCATATAAAAATCCCATTAGAACGTCAGAATCCAGAGTTTACATTGCTGTGTTTCAAAAATATTTTTTATTTTTAATTTTCTGATGAGCGTTGCTTAGATTTTCAACAATTTTTATATCATTTTATCTCGTGAAGTTAATAACTGCTTACATAGGTGTTGTTTTTAAAATCATTAAGCTTTTTTTGAACGTCTCTTTTGTCGACGTTTCTTAGAGGAAAACAAACTCCTAGTGACAGGCATTAAATTTCCCAACAGATTGTTTTTGTCACTTTGAGAAAATAAATCTACATCGTTTTTTCAAGCAGTTTAAATCCCTTATTTACTTTTTTTCCTAAAATTAATTCTTTTTGCTTCACAGTTTCCATTTACATTGCAATATACGTGTTGCTACCTCACATAAACATTTATTTTTTTCAATTCTTTTTTTTTCTTTAGACGAAATCGTTTGAAAAGAAATTACAATTAGTTTTTACTTAGAATTCTAAATTGAGAATTCTTTTGAAAGGATAAAAGTTGATATTTTATGCTCCATTTCACGAAAGAACAATTTGTGATATTTCTATAGCAAAACAACTATAAAACATGATAGTTTATTCCTTTTCACATTTTGAAACTAAAAGACCTATTCTACAGCATTTGGATATTCAGGCACTATATTGGCTGACACGACTAATGCTTTGTTAACAAGATACTATTTGCATTGGTTGGATTCATCATTATCAGGAGTTGTTTTTATGGGTGACTGATTTTACAAAACGATACTATAAGTTTTTGATTTAGAATCCTCATTTAGAAATTCTATTAAAATAGGAAATTGAAGTTTTATTTTCATTTTCCAGATTGATGAACTTTTGATACTACCTGAAGAAAATTTCTTCTTCAGCTAAAGATTATTCTCTTAACAATAAGAAATATTCTGCAGTATTTGAAGAATTTATGACACCGACGACTAGAAATAAAATTATATCTATCTATCTATCTATCTATCTATCTATCTATCTATCTATCTATC
>JAOUZG010030082.1:9019639-9037146 GCA_026289955.1 Argiope argentata
TATCTATCTATCTATCTATCTATCTATCTATCTATCTATCTATCTATATGCAAGTGTTGTACAATGACTGATTGTACACGTTCTAGCATAGGAGAGTCCTAAGTCCATTTCTTCTAAAATAATATGGTCTCGATAAATGATTTATTGCCACATAGAAAGAAATTTAAAGGGGTCAAATCTGGAACTCATGGCGCCCACTAAACAGGAGCCGATGCCCAATAGAGCAACCAAATAAATGGTTTTTTTTTTCGGTAAACTGACGAATTACATCATATATTTTCTCTCCCATTTATCTTGAAAACAATGGGTCGTTTTGTGGCATTTTTTATTTTTTCCAAAAAATGAATCTGACTGTGCAGAGTTTATCCGGTCTTGCTGGAACACCCTATATATATGTGCATAACATACATATATTTGTCTGTGTATATGTATATATATGATGCTAAATTATGTTCTTGAACTGAAATAAACAAACGCTAGAAAATAACACTGGTAAAAGCAAAAAAGGGGGGTTTCGTCTTCTCTCATGATACCTGAAATAGGGCTCATGTTTCTAGAACGGTCTGGTCTAATTGTAACTGTCATCATTTACGCTTCCTAAGCTTGCTAATATTTCAGCCAAAAATCTTTTATAAATTATGTAATAAAAATAGTTGTTATTAGAATGATACCTTAAACACATTAGTAGAAAATTTACCAGTGAATTTCCTTTCAGGTTTTGAACTTGTCATTTAAACTTATTTAAAAATTACAAGGTTCTCACGAAAATATCACATTCATTTCTTCTAAATAGGGTGTTTATTTAGGGTGATGACTTAACTAATTCCATAATATGATCGTAATTCCTTAAGACAGTAAAATTAACGTTCTCAAAGGAATGCTAACAAAATGTCATGTTACCTGATGTATTAAAAAATGTCATGTTATCTAATGTCTAAACAAAATCTCATATTACATGATGTATCAACAAAATGTCAAGTTACCTAATGTCTTAGAAAATGTTATGTTATATAATGTTTTAACAAAATGTCATGTTACCTGATGGCTAAAACAAAATGTCATATTACCTGATGTATTAACAAAATGTCATGTTAAAAATTGCAAGTCGTTGAAAGTCCTTTGCAGGAATATTCAGCCATGCTGTCTGTATAGACGTCCATAATTGTGAAAGTGTCGATGGTGCAGGAGTTTGGACACGAACGGACCTTTCGATGATGTCCCATAAATGCTCGATGGGATTCATATCGGGCTATCTAGGTGGCCAGATTATGCGCTGGAGTTGTCCGGAATGTTCTTTAAACCAATCGTGAACAGTTCTGGCCCGGTGACATGGCGCATTGTCATCCATAAAAATCCCATCGTTGTGTGGGTACGTGAAGTCCATGAATGGCTGCAAGCGATCTGCAAGTAGCTGAACATAACCATTTCCAGTCAATGATCGGTTCAGTTGCACCAGAGGACCGAGTCCATGCAATGTAACAACAGATCACACCATTATGCAGCCACCACCAACTTGAACAGTGCCTTGCTGACAGTTTGGGTCCATGGCTTCGTGGGGTCTGCGCCACACTCAAACTCTACCATCAGCTCGTAACTGAAATCGTGACTCATCTGACCACGCCACGGTTTTCCACTGGTCTAGGGACCAGTCGATATGCTCACGAGCCCTGAAGAGTCGCTGCAGGCGATGTCGTGCTGTCAGTAATGACACTCGAGTCGGTCTTCTGCTGTCATAGTCCAAGGAAGACAAATTTCGCCGCACAGTCCTATCGTACACGTCCCTCGTACGTCCCACATTGATTCCGGCAGTTATTTGACGAAGTGTTGCGTGTCTACTAACATTGACCATTCTACACAGACGTCAGCGATCTCGGCCGTTAAATGCAGGTGGTCGCCGACTGCGCTGTACAAGATGTGATGTGATGCCTGAAATTTCATACTCTCGGCACACTCTTCATACTGTGGATCTCGGAATGTTGAATTCACTAACGATATCCGTAATGGAATGACCCATGCGTCTAGCTCCAACTAACATTCCACTTTCAAAGTCTTTTAATTCTCATCGTGCCGCCATAAATCAGGAAAAACCTGTTCACATGAATATCTTGAACACAAATGAAAGCTCTGGAAAATGAACTGCACATTTATACCTTTTCGCTGCGATACTACTGCCATCTGTATATTTGCATATTGCTATCCCATGACTTTTGTCACTTCAGTGTATATCTTTTTAAAATTCCTTGATGAGAAATATGATATATTTGTATTTTAATATATATGCATAAAATATTTTATAACATTTAGTGAATAATTCGCAAAGTTATGTAACAGAATCCAACATCTTCTGTAGAAACATTTTTTTTAGGGAAATTTTTACGAATGCTTATTTTACAATACTTTACAAAGAAATTATATTGTTTAAAAATATTCCAGAAATTTTCGTTTAATGATAAAACCTTTACCATTTTAAAAGGTAATACCTAACGCTTCTTTTTATATTTAGTTTCTTTCAATTAAATAAAAATCAAAAACTTGAAATAATCAATTTAAAATTCTCTGACATATTTTTAGAAATCTGAAAATGAAATTCCATCTTAAAATTTATCTTGAGAATAAATAGACATAAAAAACATAAAGAAAATGCATAAATCCTTATTTATTATTTTTTTAAAAAATAGGAAAACTTTCCATCTTTATATCTATTTGGGACATACATATTAAATGAAAGATGAAAAAATGTATGCACTCTTTTATATACACAGTTTTTAACTCTGAATTGAAACATTTTCTTTTGCACTTTAATATTTTATACTCATTCTCAATAATAATGAAATGAGAATTCAGTCATGTGTTTGTTGGTGTTGGCACTCTACAGGAGAGACTCTTTGCGGTCTAATACATTTAAATATAGTATAAATATTCCTTGGTAAATGAGAATATGCTCTTAGAAACACTTTTTTTCATCATGTCAGAACATGATGTTGTTTTGGGGATGAGGTTTTTGGCGTCAACAAAAATCCTTACATGAAAAATAAAAATTATATAATTTTTACGAGCATATCAAAAAAAATGAGCTTTTAATAACGTGTTGCCATTGCATTTACAAAAGCTCTGATTTTAAAAAAATAAGTCAATGACTACAACAAATTTAACCTAGAAAAATGTCATTATGAGTACGTGATTATATGAAATGAAATAAATAGGAAATGCTATGTATTTTTTAAAAAAAATAGAGGGACAATTTTTTTTGATCGTTTGCATTTCTAAAGTGACTGATTTAAAGAAACAATTAAAATGAGAAAAAATATAATTTAACTTGCCCGAGCACGTGAGACATAATGAGTTAAGAAATTATGTTCTGACATGATACATGAAATATACATAAGATATTTTATTTTAATTTTTTGTTTTGATTCCCAACTGATTGGATTTTATTAAAAATTTAAAAACAAATTGTCTGTATCCAGTAATATTTTTCAAAATTATTATGGCCAAAAGTTAGTGTTTGCACATTAAAAGGATTGAGATCAGCTATGAACAATTTAACTATTATAAACTATTTTAATTAAAAATAATGCCCTTTAACTAGAAATGTCATCTCCTTTTAGAAACTTCCCTTTTTTTCCTATTCATTAAAAATTTTTCTTTGCAAGATAATCCAATTAAGAAACAATAACCACAACTAAGTAACTTAAATTAAAACTTTAGAAATAAAAGTAATTACTTCGATTTAAGTTTATAAAAAAACCATTGTTTCTTTCTAATTCCACAGTTGGTTGAAACTGTTACCAGCATTAATTAATCTAACAGAAATTAATTGAGATTGTAGTCTGTTGTATCTTTTATTTTCAAGATTTCTTAATCATATTAACGGTATTTAGTCTATTTCGAAACGATTGAATAAATGTAAATTTAAATTCTAAATAAAGATTTGATTCAACTTTTTAAAAACATGTTCAAATGAGCGATAATTTAAATGAATATAAAAAATATATATAAAAAAATCAAATTTGTAAAGAAAAGTAATCTGTGTCTTTTTTCCTTTAGTAACTTTTGCGTTTATTTTTATTTAAAATTGATTTAACTTATCATATCTGGAAAGTAATTATCTACATATCTGGGATATAATTATCTGCATATCTACATAACATATCTGGAAAGTAATTATCTACTCCTCATCTTTGTTTAAAGAAACGAATGTTCAATTAAAATTATTTAAAATATATAGGAGGAAATAAATCTTCTCTATAACATTAAATTATTTCAAATTGCTTTTATTCTGATTTATATCTTTCAGTTAAACTATTTATAATTAAATAAGAACTGATTTCTTATTGGACATACACAAAAAAATACATACAAACTTTTATTGAAACCGCAGAATAACAGGAGGAAAAAGGAAAAAAACCCCTTATTTTACTGAAAAAGTAAAAAGAAAATAAAATTTTAAAATAGATTCACAATTTAAAATAAGAAGGATTTTTTTAAAAATTTCTAAATGATATTTTTAATCGTATTGCTTTAAAAAATTTGATAAACAAACAATATGGAATTTTTCACTTGAGTAATTTTTTGAGTAATCAACATTTTTTTAAAAAAACGCTGAAAAGAAACAATATGGAATTTTTTATGGGTGTATACTATACTATAATTTTTGAGTAATCGTCATTTATTTTAAAAATGCTGAAAACAAACAATATGGAATCTTTTATTGAAATATGTTTTTTGAATAATCATCATTTGTTTTAAAAATGCTGAAAACAAACTATTTGGAATCTTTTATTGTAATAATCTTTTGAATAATCATCATTTATTTAAAAACTTCTGATAAACAAACACTATGGAATCTTTTATTTCAGTATTTTTTGAGTAATCATCATTTGTTTAAAAAATGCTGAAAACAAACAATATGGAATCGTTTTCTGGAATAATTTTTGAGTAATTATCATTTGTTTAAAAAATGCTGAAAACAAACAATATGGAATATTTTATCTGTAAAACTTTTTAAGCAATCATCATTTGTTTAAAATATGTTGAAAATAAACAATATGGAATCTTTTATTAGAGTTATTTTTAGAGTAATCATCAATTGTTTAAAATATGATGAAAACAAATAATATGGAGCCTTTTATTTGAGTTATCTAGAGTACTTTGACTATTTTATTAATTCTGTTCATAATAAAAATAAAGAACTAATTGCTTCACCAAAATGTATTTTTCAGTTATATTGTTGTTACATGGTTAAGCGTGTTGACGGCCTATATCAATTTTAAGCCGCTTGGACGTCTCTTGTTTTTTGGAAGCGCCAAGAGAACGACTTAGCTAATTCATGCGTCACATTCACTTTCACAGCTCCTTTTTACAGGGGGGGGGGAATTCACACACACCTCAGATAGAGCACAGATGAATAACCATGCCCAAATAGGGACTTGAATCTGTGACGCCCAGATCATGGGGAAGACGTACCACGATTAAACCAGGACTTTCAGTTTTTTCAGTTGTAAAAAATCAAATAACTATCTCAAAGAATACTATGAATTTTAACTTTCATGCCTCAAAAATTGTCTAACAATAAATGACGTCACATGTGTGTGTATGTGTGCGTGTGTGTACGTGTGTGTGTGTGTGTGTGTGTTTATTACGTCTGTTGTAACAAACTATCTGTTACACATTGCTAATGACTCTCATTAGTGTTTCAAATTTTTTAAGTCCTTGCAAGTATGTATCGAATGTTAACCCATTTTATAACCTGTTCTTATATTTTTGATTCCTCTTAGTTAATAATTCATAGAAAAGACCTACATCCATATTTCTTGTGTATTTAACAAAAAACAGTAACCAGGAATAGGGATTCATTTGTAATAGCGTATGTTGTCCGTCTTTACTGTCAAATGGACAACCAAGATATGCCTGATAAAATATTAGTGTGCAAAATAAGATTAAACTGTAAAATTTTAAAAAAATGCAACGAAAAAGGTACTTAAATGACATGATTAAATTAACAATTCTAAATTAAACTGGAAATTGTGTTTGAATAAATAAGGGAAATATAGCCTTAACGCCAGGGACAATTACTATTTTTTAAACCTTTTTTCTTATATTTATTGGCTCTAATCAAATGTCCAAAATATCTGATTCTTTCTGTGTAATGCTATCACATTTGGATCAGATGAAATATCTCACTTCTACTATCACTTAATACGCCACAAAGAATTGCGCTTCTGAAATAACAGCAGGATCTGTATAGACCAAAATATGTTCGTAGAAAATGCCTGATCACATAATGGAATAACATTTCTTCAGATCCAAAAACTGCTTATTCCCCTATAACTATCTATTAAGGTTTTTTTTCTTGGGGCTATTTAATTCTGAGTATAAGAGAATTTTATTTTCACATTCATTCTTTGAGAAATAATGTTTGTTTTTACCTTCAAATACTTTATCGTCAGAAATACTAAATTTTAATAAAGCCCTTGTATAAAAATCTCATTTATTAAAATTTAATTCAAAATTATTTTTAGTTTTATTGGCACAGCGATTTGAGCTCCATTTGTTCAAAGAATGACTTTTATGTTATTTAAAAAATATTTTATAACTATTTTAGTTATTTATTAAAATATATTAAATGTTCATTTTATTTATTGGTCGAAGCTCAATAACTAAATATTGGATAGAAATACAGCTTATTTCTTAATTCAAAAATTAGAATATCTATTTCTTATTTGCAAAATTGGGTTGTATAGGTTTTTCATTCAATCTCTTTTATAAAAATAATATATTATTATCTTTTATCTTTCAAAAATTCCATCCTGAATGTGTACATAAACTAAAATAATCACTTAATATCTCTTTAAAGTCATTTTAGTGATGATGCTGTAATTTGCCAATATCCTGTTATCCAGGAAAAAAAGATCGCCGAACATTCAAGTGAAAAAAAACATCATTATCTCATTTTTTAAGACTTTAGGTACGTTGATATTTCAGAAAGTCTATGCTAACTTAGTAAATATAAGGGCCTGAAAAGGTGAATTGATAGGACACTGGATTCGGATCTTTTGGATTGTGAATTCAAATCCAAAAGATCCGAATCCAGCGTCGAAATCTCCCCGTGTGTAAGGTGGTTGATGCCCATATAAATCTGTCGTGGTCACAACAGTGTCCAAAGAGTTTGTAATATAAAAGGGATGCAAACTTTTACGTTCGATGACAAGCTGTCATTCTCACTTTTGTTACAATAGAGTTAAGAGGTTTATAGATGAATTTCTAAAGAAAGTACATCAAACTACCAAATTTCCAAAATATATACGAAGATTAAGAAAAAAAGTATTTATGTTAAAAAAAACTTTAAAAAATTTTGAATTGCTATTATTATTATGTAAGAACATGATATTATTTTGGGAATGAGGTAGATAAAAATCCGTAGGCAAAAAATTGAAATTTTATTTTCTACACGAGCATCTCAGAAAATCATCTTTTAATAACGCGTTTCCATTTCATTTACAAAACGTCTTATTAAAAAAAACGCGATAGTGACTAAAGCAAATAAAACCTAGAAAAATGTAGTTTTTAGCACGTGATTATATGAAATGAAATAGGTAGGTAATGTGATATTTTTTAAATAATCAATGCGAGACAAAGTTTTTTTAATCGTTTGCAATACCAAAGTGACCAATTCAATGAAACCATTAAAATGAATAAAAATATAATTTAACTTGAGCACATAATGCTTGGAAGGTCAAGAAATTATGTTCTGACATGATACATTGAAATATGCATCGCAGATTTTATTTTAATCTTTTGGTTTTAGTTAATAGCCTTAAACTGAAAAATGCATAAAATGGAAAAAGCGATTTTTGAATAACTCTATTAAAATATTTTACAGAAAAGTCCTTCAAATGCTGGATTAGGCTCTCTTGGATTGTGAATTAAAAGTATACTGGTTGAAAACTCCCCGTGTGTGGGGTTGCTAGTGCCCGTATTAATATGTCGTCCACAAAGTCCTCCAAGTTGAGAAAATATCCCTTAGGGTCTGGATAAAAGGTTATCGTAGTCTGATCCATGTCTAAATAGCGATCTGTGGTTGAATGAATGAAATGTATGAAAGAAGATTGCATGAAAAAATATTGAATCGCATGAGTATTTAAGATGTACTCTTGGTCCTAGATGGCATTACTTCAACAAAAAACGCTGTTTCGGCTTAAAATTGTTGACTTCGTGCGGGAGCTTACATAGGACAAGTTCTATAAGAAGCCACAACCACACATAAGATATCAATTTTTTTAAAAAAAAAAAAGATCTGCATGTTATCGTTTACTGATTTAAAAAAAGTAATATGATAGAGGTAAAGCTTGAAGAAAAGATTAATTATTTATAAAGACTTTATTAATTTTTCAGAGAAGCAAACATTAATTTAACGTAGATTTTAAAAGCAGCAAATTTGCCACTGATGATTAATTTTTAAAATTTATTAATTTTAATTTATATTTATAAATTTCATTTCCTATCCATAGATAATAAAATGATAATTAAAGCACCTAACTTTTCATCTAAGTTAATAATAATTTAAACGTTTTCAGTTGTAAACTATACTTTTTTCAGAAACTTTAATTTACACACCAGTTTTAAATCAATCAGTTCTAGAATAATGCATAAACATTAAATATCTAAATTCTGCAAAAAAAAAAAAAAATTGAATTAATAAATAAAGTTTTTCACATTATTATCCTTATTAACATAAATCTCTATCTGTTTTCATTACGAAGTAATGCAATTTACAGCTTTCAAAATCCAGTTATTACAATTAATAAAAGAATACAGTCTTGTTTCCGACACATCTTAATAAAGATGTGCAAATCTTATTTGCCATCTTTGATTGAAGATGCAAATTTATTGATTATCAAGCAAAGATAAAGAGAAGAATTCAGTTATACATCGAGTAAATCTAATTATCAAGAACAACTTCTTTATATTTGTTATTAAAAGAAACATTTGATGAAGAGAATGAGCTCATGAATTTCGATTTTCGAAATTCAAACTTCATTAGGAATGAGGAGTTCTTTACGGAAAAGCAAATTTGTAGAGAATATAAATTCGCTGCTAACAGAATAAAGAGGCATTGAATATAAGTACATCTGACTCTCCGTATATTTTTCAGTCATTAAATATATTAATTCTTGATTTGAAAATGTAATAAATATTTTCGTAAACGTGTATGACATTTTATCAGTTGATCCTTCATTGCTTTTCTTCTGTAAAGAAACGATAACTGTTGAAAATAATTAAACTAATAATTTAAGTAACAAATAGAAGTTCTTTTTTTCTCAGTATTTCATCGTTTGTAAACATTTCATCTAATTAAAACTAAAAGTATAAGACTTTAAATGAAGAGGCGCATATCTTCATTATTAATATTTTTTCAGAAAGTGTAATAATAGTCTTTGTAAATACATAGTCCTTATGAACATTGAGGTAGAGCTCTTATAGATAAAATAACAGTTTAAACCTGCGTTTCCACTGTTGAAATTGAAGAATTGAAAATCAAAGGTCTGTTGAATCACTCTTCGTTCTCTGCCATTTTTGTTTTTTACTTTTTACAATTTCTATTTTTAATTTAAAACTTGTCAAAATATCTTCGACTTCCGGTAAAGTGCCAAGGAAGTTTATTTCTATCATATCAGAACATGATGTTATTTCGGGAATGATGTTCGTGGCGTCAACAAAAATCCGTAGGCGAAAAATAAACATAAAAATGAAATAAAAGTCTGCAAAAAATTGAAATTTTACTATCTGCCAGAAAATCCTAAAAAAAATCAGCTTTCAATAACGTGTTGTCATTGCATTTACAAAAGCTCTGATTTTAAAAACGATAAGTTCATGACTACAGCAAATAAAACCCAGCACGCGATTTTAATTGGAGCACGCGATTATATGAAAGGAAATAAATAGGAAATGTGATATTTTTTTAAACAATATATGCGAGACAAAGTTTTTTGGGTCGTTTGCAATACTAAAGTGACTTTTCAATGAAGCAATTAAAATGAATAAAAATATAATTTAAGTTGCAGGAACTTGGTCGTTCAAGAAATTATATTCTAACAGGATACAATGAAATATGCATAGCAGATTTCATTTTAATCTTTTCTCAACATTAAATTCCTAAGTTATTTTAGGAAAAAAATATAAACATTTCCAATGATTTTTAATAATATTATAAATGTGGTTGAAAAATTTATTTTTGACTACTCCCCAAGAATTGACTGCATTTCGATTTTGGTATTTCTATGCTTAAAATTGTACAACATTTTGAAGGATTTTTGATATATTTTACAAATACTATTCTAGCCTAATTATTTAATCAAGATAGTTTGAATTTACTTTACAAAAAAATGAGTAAGAGAGATTTTCCTCAATTTTGAATTATAACAATTAACGTATATCGAACATTTCCATTGATCTTGGTTTAATTGTACACAATGAAAATTATTTTAGATTGAAACTGACTTTCTGACATGAAGAAATTGAATCATTAATGAAACTTCCTCTGCACATTTAATTAGCTTATTATTAATATATGGATATTACCTAATCAAAGTAAAAAAGAAAAGCAAATAGATATGGAAGCGAAGGATTTACTGATCAGTACAGTATCAAATAATTAGATTTCAATTCTGTTCTATGATGAATAAATATCCATCATCCTTAGGGATTTTATTTTAACATTTCAACAAAAACATTACGATGTTATTAGATAATATATTTCTCTGACAATGAATTATGTTTTCCTAAATTAGGGTTTGGATGTCAAAGGTATTGTTTCAATTTGTTAATATTCTATTTAATTATTTTCTTTATAAAAATGTTTCTCATTAATTTATGTAATCATTGATAAATTTTCTTTATTTATCAGAAGATATAATGAAATATTAGTCTTGTCTTCTCGTCAAGTATTTATATCTTTATTGGATTAGGATTGAGTTTTCTTAATGTGTTTTAACCCTTTATCCACTGACGGTCCTTACGAGTACCATTTAAATATGGATTATAATTTCGTAATATAGCTATTTTATAGCTATTCTAAAAACACAGAGAACGTAACCCAATTAGGAAAAGGTTAATACAAGCTAAGAGTAGGAATGAAAAATGTTTGATTAATAATTCAACTAATTTATAAATTTCAATTAATGAAATTTTTTCTCTTGGGTTCTCTCGGATTATTCTGTAAGATAACTTAACTATTGGTGCAAAAAGGAAGTTGGAAAATTGATGGCAACATAATTCAGCTGATAAAGGGTTAACAAAACATATTTATTTATTGAGGAATTTCAGTATACCAATCATTTGTCTTATTTATAAATTAAAAGGAAGATACATTTAAAATCTTTTCTTTAAATGATTTTTTTAGTTCTAAATGAAACTTTTTTCAAATAATATTCAAATTAAAATTCCTTTTACTGATAAAAATATATGGTTTTAATGTAATAAAAATTAGATAATATCTACGTTATTATTATTATTACATTACCAATGTAAAAATGAGAAGCGGAGTTTGACCGAGGATAATGGAAGGTTTTGAAAGGAAGAGCTGAGATGAGAAGCTGGAGAGATATCTCGTGATGTCGAGGTCTACAGGAGGTTTTTCTTTGGAGAGAAGTTTTGAGCTTTAGATTAAAGATCTACCCGAGGTATCCGTAGATCTCTTGAGCTACCCCTGTAGCAGCCGGATGCGCTAAGAGTCTGTTGGTTTTCCTTGTATTAGTCGTGGAACTGTTATCCCAGATGTAAACATTTTCCAGTATATTAACCTAAATGAGGACGCGGTTGTTTTTATTGTATATATATTGTAAATAAAACGTTTGTGTTTAAACATTATCCGTTAATTCGATGGAACAGGATCAAGTCATTTCAATTCCATTCAAAAATACTTCAATCTTGTTTTTTTACATCTGTAATCTGTGATCAAGCTGTGAATTTTGAATTTAATTTTTAATATTGAATAGTATAAGCGTAATACATGCCTAGAAAAGGTTGTTTTTTAAAATTTCATTGTATTAAAAATTAAAGTTTTACTTTAGAATTTAGCAATGGCGTAAATTTTATGTCCATCCATGTTTAACCATTTCATGTGCCATTTATTTCTCTTTTCAATTTCACCCACATTATTTATAATTAAAAAGTAGTATTTAAGTAAATATATTTTATTTTGCTGAACTTTATATTTACGCTTAAGTTTCAAGGGTGAGAAATATATTTCCTATGGAACCATATGAAATTATGAAGAAAATAAAATTTAATAATTATTTCTTTACAATGAAAAGATGATACCATGTTTTAATTTACAAAAGTATATTACATTGTGCACACATGTAGTAAGTCCTCTTTTCTTGTCCCTGTGTACAACATTTCCTACATCATCTGTAGTTGGGAATCCTCTTTGATATATCATATCCCATACTAGCTAAATACACATCTTCTGGAACTCCATGATTCCTTGCTTGGAAGCTAACAAGACATTCTTTTTTTTAAAGTATATATGTCTATTATATGACGCTGTGTTAACTGTAAGTTAATGTAGGTGGGATGTCATCTTTCCAATGCCCACGAAAAGGTTAAAAGTCCTTTCTCTTACCTTTGATATAGTTTTATATATTAAGATATCAATAAAAATTAAATAAAAGCATAATTCATTATACCGGGCAATGCAAGAAGCATATAATGCTGTTGCTATTTATTAATCATAGCACATTTCTCTGCAAAGCAAGAAGTCATTCGCATAAACCTGAATGACTGCAATACTGCAAACCAATTATTGAGTCTTAAGACCTTAAGCTGTACAAGATAGCCACCCCATATAATTTCAGTAAACTTAAGACCATCGAGAACCAAGAACCCTGTCGGAAGTTCCTACTCTCTGCCTTTTGCCTCTTTGAAGAATAAACAGAATATTGGGAGAATTCAAAAAAAATAATGAGGAGGTATCAAATTTGAAAATTAAGTATACTATTGTAGCGCTAGCATTATAAGCCAGAAAACATCTACAATACCGAAGTCGAGTTTTTAGTATAGTGGTTATGTTACTGGGCTATTGGTCCTAGCGTCGCGGGTTCGTATCGCGATCTCCATTCGCTACATTGGTGACCTTGACAACGCAACCTTTCTCAACAGTCGTGGCATCATCTACCCGCAGCCAAATCGTCAGACTCATTGACGTAAGCAAGCAGCGATTTGCGATAAAGCTTGGCTGCCTCACCACGTTCGCTTCTTCGCTGACTCACTGGTGGGGGAGTACTGTAGCGCTAGCCTTAAAGCCTTCTACGCTACCGAAGTCTACTTTTTGGTATAGTGGTTATGTTACTCAGCAACTAGTCCTAGCGTCGCGGGTTCGCATCGCGACCTTCACTCGCTACACTGTGGTGAGGCAGCCATTAAAATCAAGTTCTGTAAAATATCTAATTGAACTATTGTGAAACTATTTTTCCTTAAAAACCAGATGGTTTACCAATATGGACAAGAATTAAGATTTATATGTTTTCCTTAAAATATATGATTTTATTTCTTAAAGCAACAAAGGAAGTATAATATGATTAAAGATATTCCAAACACCTCCACATCTGATAGGATAGCACTAATAAAAAACAAAATTTATCATTTGCCACAAATATTTCTTAACATTCTACATGTGCTTCTTTTAATAAATTTAATATCATTCGTAATCCTTTCACAAATAGATCGATGATGTTAGCATCGATTTTTTTTCTCTAAATTAACTACAAGAGAATCTGAAATAATTTAATTAATCCACTCGAATCAATTATTGTCCCGCACAATCATAATTACTGTTTGCACTCCATGGATTCCACTTAATTAAGTAACAAATAAGTTTCATGCAGCTGTTGCATTTCCTTATTCAAGAGGGAAAAGTATTTCTTGATAATTCCACTTGTTATTAGTTATCATTAAGGAATGAACCATCCAGTTAGGATTAATTTAAATTAAGTATGTAAGAGATGATGACCTCAGAAATATTAAAACAGATAAAGATTAATTCCGAATTTGCATTATTTAAATGAATTGTTAATCAAAGAACCGCTACTAATATACGAAAATGCGAGAAGTAAAATTTAGTATCATTGAAAAAAATTTTGAAATCATAAATAAGGAAGAGGATCTTATGATATAAATTTAAAGATTATATTTTATTTCTATTTTATAAATTACCAATTTTGGTACTTATGTATTATACCGTCTTCGCCAACGATCGCCAACGGTTTAATAACTCATTGGCGACGAATTTATATTTGGCGATAAAGATAAGAGGATTACGCTATTGCCGGATTGCCACAAATGGCGGTTTCGCAACTCATTGGCGATTAATTTATCAGCTAAAATTCTTGTTAATATAAAAGCATTTCCTTAGCATTAAAAATTATTTTTTATAAAAAAATTGTTTAATTCATTTTATGTTAATTCATAACTTTTGCAAAAGATTCAACTTTTTCATAAGTAATATTTATTTATTAATTTATAAGTAGGATATGAACTTTTTAAATAATTAAGAACAAAACAAATGTAACTAAAAATTAAATACTATATGTAATCATGTACTGATGTCTGTAATTCTTGGTTGAGATAATAATATCTCTAATCCAAAGGATCTGTATTATTGGAAGAGATAATTTCGAATTGTAAGACGGAATAAACAGAAAATTGGCAGATTTCTCAACATAAGGGAATACAAATAAAAATTAAAACAAATAAAAATTATAAGATCATAAAATCCCCATTCAATTTTTGATTTTTATATTGTATTTTGTAAAGGATCATGGAGCTGAAATTTTTATTATTTTATATTTGAGCACAATCGTTATATTCTAATTTTCCAGTCCAGTTAGAAAATATTATTAATATATTTTCCGTTTATTTCATGCTCTTGGCAATGTATCATTTTCTGTTAGCGGATCGTTTTTTTTTCACTTCTATTTTAGGGCTTATTTTTGATTTAGTGTTCAAAAATAATAAAGAAAAAATGACAGCTAAAATAATAAATAATGATAAATAATAATGGAAAAATTCCTTTTGTAGTAAAAAAAGAGCTTAGCAGGAGAAAAAAATTCCAATATGAAGAGCGAGATAAAAACAAATATTTAATTAGATATGAGATAGTGCTCATAAGATAACAATTTGTCTAGACATTCACATATTTCAGATACTATGTATTTATATAATTATTGTTATATTTGTATTTTGGTGAATGTTAATGTTATCTATCCGATTACGTATAGTGGAAAATGAAATCTTAACGTCCCAAATGACTTGCTTCATTATCTTTACTTATAATAAAACAAAGTAAAATTATTCAATTTTTTTCAACCAATTTTTTAAAGTTATGATGTATTTGAATAATTTTATTTAAAAAGCATTTTATGCCCTATTAAAGAGTGAAAAATATTATTGAGAATAACTTTGATAAATAAGAAGAAAAATAGAGTGGATTGTTGCATAATGGATGATAAAAACATCTTTAACATGAAATCGAGTCATACGATTTTGAGGATTTAAGAGATAAAAAAGTCTTTTTAACATAAAAGAATTTCTTTAGCATTAGAAAAAAAAATTTGTATAAAAAATGATTTAATAAATTTATTTTAATTCATTGAAAAAAAAAAACCTTTTTCTGGTGCTTTTGTAAAAGAAAATTTTAGAGAAAATTTTTGTTTTGAATAGATTTATGTATTTCTCTTAGGAAAGTAGTTTTAAATTATTGTTTATTTTGAAGTTTTATGTTATGTGTAGTACATATTACGCTCACATTTTATTCATTTAACTATTAAAAGGAAATTAAAAAGAAAAAGTTATTGACGAATGCAGGAAAATGCAGTTGGATATCTTATATTAATTTAAATACATCTTTCTTATATTAAAGTGATTCCTTTGTTTAGAAATTAATGAGTAGTTAAATGAATTGAAATTTTGTTTAATAACATAAAAAATTCTAAAAAAAGAAAACAAATACCAATAATTTAAGGCTGAGATTAAGGATTTTAAAAGTTTGATGGAAATAAATATCTTATTTCAATGAAAAAGTTATGATCTCAAAAATCGACGGTCACCCAGTATGAAATGTACTTAAATTATTCACAAAATAATTTCAGTAATTCGTGCTTTCAGGAATTGCAGATTATTTAAATCAATGAAAATATTTTGCGTTTAAAGCTATCATTTTAATGATATTTCTTTAAAATTTAGGAAAACTAATTACTTTTATAAATCGAGAAAACAGATCGAAAAGTTTTTTTAATAAATATATTTATTACAAATGCTTCATGAAAATATTTTTTACTTGTATTAGAGAAATTAGACAGTGATTTAAATTTTATTTCTGTGTGTTAGCCTACATATATTTTCATTTCTTTTGTGTTTGTATTTTGAATAATTTATTTTTATTTAATCATGCTTGTTCAACTGTATTATATCATCTAATATGTGTTTTTGTTATTATGCGAGCAATTTTGAGTATTTACTTTGTGAATTTTTATGTTTCCAATGATTTTTTCTCTCATTTGTGCGTAAGTCTTTATATTTGAAATTTACTCAACTGTTTATTTGTGAAATGACTTGATTTTAAAGCCTTGTGTTTTAATGACTTGATCTGTAAGCCTTGTGGTGTATTTGTTGGCACACAAGAAGTTTATATATTGAGAACCAAAAAAAATTAGACAATGAATGTCTTTAAAAATTTAAAATAATTAGTTCTCTTTACAGCAACATTGAAAAAAAATTATTTTGTATAACTCTACTTAAATTGAGAAATTTTTGATAGATCAAGGAAATTCTTGTGAATAATTTTAACGAATTGCCTAAAAATTTCATTAAAGAATGCTTAACATTTTCTTTCAACAAGAAAACTTTAGAGTCATTACTTCAAATAATTAAAATATGCTTATTTCAACAAATATCCGAATTACATCAAGAGCGTTGCATCCTAATTTTACTGGTTAAACTTTCACAAAACCCAAATTTTTACGTCCTTTTTAGAAAAAAAATGTAATTATAGTCTTTGAATACTTCCGTTGGATTTCCTTTTCTTCCAATTTCCGGGAAATAATAATAAAAAAAAACTCACAGAAGCTCTCGAAGTCTTCTTTGGTTTCAATTGGTATTCATTGGTATACCTTCATTACGTGAGAGAACTTCAGACAAGTTTATATTGAATCAATACCCCGTCCTATGTTCTTTTTTCTGCTAAAATCGAGATAATTGGAAAGCTGTTAACGGAAAGGAACAAAAAATAACATCGTGAAATTTCATCGATATATGTGTCACATTTTTGTCTCTTTTTATCGTTTCTGAACAAAAGTCGGTCTGTTCTTTCTAGCAGAACGTTTCAAAAAGTGAGGCTATAAAACATAGCAAACAAAGTTGCAAAATAATATTTGCTCCTAATGGTGACCTATATACAAATTTTTTAGTAAAATGACGTATTTCACCCCCACTTATTTCTTATCACCCCC
>JAOUZG010030082.1:9037546-9055362 GCA_026289955.1 Argiope argentata
ATATTCTGTAATTAATGTGGGAAATAAAATAATATTCTGTAATTAATATGGGAAATAATATTCTGTAACTATTGTGGCAAAGTCTGAAAATAAAATCATAAATATACAAGGCGTCCACCGCGTGATCCATGGTCTATAATTTTGAATTCGACTTTAATTCCATATTAGTTTACTGGACTACTTTTACCTTTGTATGCGTTTCTTCATTATATTTTATTTTTATTTATTATATATATTTTTATTAAATGTATTAAAAATTAATGCATTATATATTTTTATATTGTTTTTTTAATATTTTAAATACAATTTTTTAAACCTATATTTTATTTTATATTTTTTGTAAACTTTTTTTATATACTTTCATATTTTTACTGCCAATCTCATTTTAAGCTATATACAAGGGAGAATACATATAAATGAAGATTAAAATGAAATCTACCAGGGCAATTTATCATGTCAGAGTATGATTTCATGATCGATTCAAGTTACAAGTGATTGTGCAAGTTAAATTATATTTTTATTCCTTTTCATTGTTTCATTGAATGAGTTCACTTTAGTATTGCAAACTATCCAAAAAACTTTGTCTCACATTCATTGTTTTAAAAAATATCACATTTTCTCGATATTTTATTTCACATAATCACCTGCTCAAAATGACATTTTTCTATGTTTTATTTGCTGTAGTCATTAACTTATTTTTTTTAAATTAGAGCGTTTGTAAATGCAATGACAATATGTTATTAAAACCGATTTTTTTAGATGATCGTGCAGATAATAAAGTTTCAATTTTCCGATTGTTTTATTTTTCACCTACGGACTTTTGTTGACGCCACAAACCTCATTACCAAAATAACATTATGTTCTGACATGATACCAATCATTTTTATTGGCACTTTACCGAAAGTCAAAGATATTTTGACAAACTTTAAATTCAAATTAGAAAAAGTAAAAAGCGAAAATGGTAAATGCTTCAGAGAACGTAGAATGATTCAGAATACCTCTGATATTCAATTCTTCAATTTAAACAGTGGCAATGCAGGTTTAAGCAGTTATTTTATCCATAAAAGCTCTACTTAATGTAGATAAGAACAATGCATTCCAAAAGGCAATCAATTATCTTTCAGAAAATATATTAACTATGAAAATATACGCCTCTTAATTTAAAGTCTTATACTTTTAGTTTTAATTCGATGGAATGTTTACAAAAGATAACCCATGAAACACTGAGAAAACAAAAACGTCTTAGTTGAATTATTTTCAACAATTATAGTTTCTTTACAGAAGAAAATTAATGAAGAATTAACTAAGAAAATGTCATACTTGTTTGCGAAAATATTTATTACACTTTCAAATCAAGAATTAATATATTTAATGACTGAAAAATATACGGAGAGTCAGATACTTATATTCAATGCCTCTTTATTCTGTTAGCAGCGAATTTATATTCTCTACAAATTTGCTTTTCCGTAAACAACTCCGCATTCCTAATGAAGTTCGAATTTCGCGTACCAAAATTCATAAGCTCATTCTCTTCATCAAATGATCCTTTTAATAACAAATATAAAGAAGTTCTTCTTGATAATTAGATTTAGTCGATGTATAACAGAATTCTTTTCTTTATCTTTGTTTGATAATCAATAAATTTGCATCTTCAATCAAAGATCGCAAATAAGATTTGCACATCTTTATTAAAATGTGTCGGAAACAAGACAGCATTCTTTTATTAATTGTAATAACTGGATTTTGAAAGCTGTAAATTTCATTACTTCGTAATAAAAATAGACAGAGATTTATGTTAATAAGGATAATAATGTGAAAAACTTTACTTATTAATTCAATTTTATGCAGAATTTAGATATTTAATGCTTAAGCATTATTCTAGAACTGCTTGATTTAAAACTGATGTGTAAATTAAATTTTCTGAAAAAAGTGCAGTTTACAACTGAAAACGTTTAAATTATTATTAACTGAGAAGAAATATTAGGTGCTTTAATTATCATTCAGCCTATTATTATCTATGGATAGAGAATAGAATTTATAAATATAAATTAAAACTAATAAATTTTTTAAAAAACTTTAATATCAGAGGCAAATTTACTGCTTCTAAAATTTACGTTCAATTTATGTTTACTTCACAGGAAAATTAATAAAGTCTTTATAAATAAATAATCTTTTCTTTAAGCTTTATCTCTATCATATTAAGTTACCGTTTTTTAATCAGTAAACGATAAGATGAAGATCTTTTTTTTTTAAAAAAATTTTTATTTCTTATGTGTTGTTGTTGCTTCTTATGGCACTTGTCTCAGGTAAGCTCGCTGACGAAGTCAGCAATTTTAAGCCGATACAGCGTTTCTTGTTGAAGTAGTGCCATCTAGGACCAAGAGTACATCTTAAATACTCATGCGACGCTATCTTTTTTCATATAATCTTTTTTCATACATTTCATTCATTCAACCACAGATCGCTATTTAGACCTTCATCAGACTATGATCGTCTCTGATCCAGACCCCAAATGGTATTGTCTCAACTTGGGGGACTTTGTGACCACGACAGATTTATACGGCCACCAACCACCACATACACGGAGAGTTTTTGAACGACAAAGTTTGAATTCACAATCCAAGAGAGCCTAATCCAGGATTTGAAGAACTTTTCTGTAAAATATTTTAATATAGGTATTTAAAAATAACCTTTTACATTTTATTCATTTTTCAGTTTAAGGCTATTAACTAAAAACAAAAGATTAAAATGAAATCTGCTGTGCATATTTCAATGTATTATGTCAGAACAAAATTTCTTGACCTTCCAAGCATTATGTGCTCGAGCAAGTTAAATTATATTTTTATTAATTTCAATGATTTCATTGAACGAGTATTTTTAGTATTGCAAACGATCCAAAAAACATTGTCTCGCATTGGATTGTTTAAAAAAAATATCATATTACCTATCTATTTCATTTCATAAAATCACGTGCTCAAAACTACATTTCTCTAAGTTTTATTTGCTTTAGTCATTATCGCCTTTTTTTAAATAAGATGTTTTGTAAATGAAATGGAAACGCGTTATTAAAAGATGATTTTCTGAGATTCTCGTGCAGATAATAAAATTTCAATTTTTCGCCTGCAGACTTTTATCTACCTCATTCCCAAAATAATATCATGTTCTGACATAATAATAATAGCAATTCAAAGTTTTTTTTAAATTTTTTTTAACATAAATACTTTTTTTCCTAATCTTTGTCTATATTTTGGAAATTAGGTAGTGTGATATACTTTCCTTAGAAATTCCTCTATAAACCTCTTAACTCTATTCTAACAAAAGTGGGAATGACAGCTTGTCAGCGAACGTCAAAGTTTGCATCCCTTTTATATTACAAACTCTGTTATCTTTTGTTGGAAGATATGAATGCAACATCCCTTCCCTTCATGATAGTTTTGGAACGATATTATGTGAAGGAGGAATATGATTTCAGTTCAGAGAATCATTTGTGAAGTTATGAATGTTTGGATTTTCAGGATTAATTTAATATCTATCTCATTTACTGTTGTAGTCTAAAAATTTTGTAAGGTGATCATAAAAAATTATTTAGAGGGAAAATCCTGTGAAGAAACATTCGAAAAGGAAATTAAGATTTGAATCTCTACCACAACATATATAAATTGATAAAGTTTCATGGTTAATTAGTCTATTTGTATTCATTTTTATCTAATGTTTATGCTCTTAATTTTTCAGTATGGAAAATGCTATTAAAAGCATTATTGGCAATATTTTAAACGACTATTTAAAAAAATTAGATTTAGAAGAAAAAAATGCATGTCGTTATTGAAAAGGATTGATGTATTGAAAGATTGATGTAAAAAACAGCATTTTTTCATTACATGTTGTGAAAATACTGAAGAATAACCTTTAATAGTTCGATTAAATTTTAATCTATGAATAATTAAAAACACGTAATAACTAAAAATTACATTTAATTAAATAAGATGTAATAATAATTGCAAATCAATTTCTGTTAAACCATCTTTGTTGTTAAGCATGCTCACAGATTTTTTTTTATCAAGTACAGGATAATATTGATTAAAGTACTGGGCTGGGATAACCTGGTTGGTAGCGCTTTGGACTCGTTCTCCTTAGGTTACGAGTTCGAAACACACAGGTCAAAAGATTCCTCAAGTGTATGGTAGCTGGCACTCGTTAAATCGTTTCGTGGTCGCAAAGTCTTTCATGTCGGGAGTAATGCCATTGGGGGTACGGGGTCAGAGGGGGTCGTTCGCTTTTCCAGGTCTAAATTACATCTGAGACGCATGAATGAAGTTCGCCTCCTAAAAAGGGTTGTGACGTGTGAGTAGATAAGTCACACTCTTGACCCTAGATGACGCACCTTGTAAAAACAAAGAATCGCTTTTCTGAGGCTTAAAATCTGCTGATGGTAACAGAGCGGGCTTGCCCGCGGCAGGTGCGATTGTCACAACACAACAACAAGATTGAAACACCATTTTCAAATGTTTGTAAAAAATAACCACTTATCAATATGAACAATTCGAATCGAATAAAATATATATTAAAAGAGGGGGGGGGAATGGTATGGCTTAAAAAGTAGCTCCAAAGTATATTAAAAGATGGTATTGTCAGAGATATAAAGGAATAGATTTTGGCCTCCAGAGAGGTTAGAAATAATGGTCTTGGCATAAAATATAAATTAAATCAACCACAATTTCAATTTGCATGATTGATCTGATTTTTTTAAAGGGAAGAAAGGATTTGACCCACATTCCCATTGACCTCAATTCAAAAACCCAAAATCTATCTCTAAATAGCCCTTGAGGGACTATTTTGTGAATTTAGTAAAATGAATGTAAGGAATAAAGGCAAGAAAGTCATTTTGAAAAATATATCAAGATGAGCAACACAGATACAAATTCATATATTTATCTAATATTGTGATTTTTTGAAGCATTCTTATAATTTTTTAAACTATATTTAACTAGGAAGGCAATGGTGAAAATTTAAAATATCATCATTCTACAAATTTCCAAACTAAAATACGAAAAAAAAGTAATATGAAAATCAATTTTTTAAAATTAATTCCTACTTCCGATATTAGAATTTTTTTTGTTTTATGTACTTCTTATTAAATAATTACAACTTTTGTTCTCGTGTTCCGCTTCCGAGAACATGGACCAATATATATATATATATATATATATATATATATATATATATATATATATATATATATGTATATATAGGGAGAGTGTGTGAGCTAATAGTAGGAGTAGAAAAATAACCTTGTAAAATCAAGTAGTTTTTCTTGAAGGAACTAAATCCATCTGAGTTTCTGGAGAATGCATGATTTCTTACTGTTATATCATTTTTAAAAAGCGTGTGAAACTGCGATTTTTCATTTCATGATATTTTAAATATCTCTAGCTGAAGCATGTTAAATATCCCTAGCAGACCAGTTTCATTTTGGAAAAAAAAACACGTAATAGCTCTTATGTAAAGAATAATTATTTAAAAAAAATTAATATCTTAACAGCATTTGAAGGCACAAATATTTAAAAGAAGTTTGTCAAAGCCCACAACCAGCCAGCAATTTTTACTTTCATAACGTCAACGTTTTTCTTTCGATAAAATTATTAATGTAACAGCTGTTTGAAATCCAATTAATAAGATCAGAAGTTCTTTTGAAAAAATCTTTAATGATACAAGATGAAATCTGCTAAAGTATTTATGTTTTTATTTTATCCTCCAAGTTTCGCATATTTCAGCATTAAAAAGGTTAAACTGACTTTCATGTAGAAACCCATTGTGTCATTTTTTTCAGTCTCAGAATTTTAAAATCTCTTCATGCTGCTTAATCCTTAAGATATTTTCAAGCATGAAAAGTCACTGTTTTTCCATTAATATTAACGTTACGCTTAACAAATTCTTGTTTTTTAAAAATCCTTTTTGGTAAGTGTTTGATTTTCGTTATTTTTCAAGACTTTAACGAGCAAGAGTATAGTAAAAATTAAAAAAAATATGATTCCTACAAAGGTTAGATGAAATAAAATCAGCCTTAAAACGTGAAGTATCTAATAAAGATTTTAAGAATTTTTGTATGGAAATTTATTTTATAAAAACTATTAATTATCTATATTAAGTTGTATTTTAAATCATATGAAACTCTCTCTCTCTCTCTCTCTCTCTGTGTGTGTGTGTGTGTGTGTGCAAAGAGAGAGAGAAAATATCGAATTAACATTACCAGAATTGCGAATAAATGATAATAAATAAATTGCTTTTATTATCTCTAAACACATTAGGTTTCATTTTTGAATTTTAAGTATGCTAAGACACTTAGAGGTAAATAATTTCGTTTACACTTCATTAGTGTCAGTGAATTTTTTTGTGGGTTTTTTTCAGGTCCATTGTACTGACAGAATAATAATGAGTTAATTTCTCAATAATGTATTCTCGTCAATATATTTCATTAATTTTTTCTAAATAATTAAATTAAACGTTAATCGAAATTTTTCCGAAAAACTTGTATCAAACAAAAACCTTCGGTATCTCTATAAAGTTACATTTTTTTTATAATACTTTCATACACAAGATGGAACTTAGCATTAATGAGTCTAAACAGGCTTCATGAATTTATCTTCAAAGATCTTCATCTTCTAAAGCAGTATATAAAGTATTATAAGCGTCTATAAAGTATTATACACAGAAGAATGTCAGCAGCTCTATAAATAAAAGTCAACAGGTGTCACGTCACGTGATAAAGGAGGACATGTAGTATACCATTTTGATCTAATTTTCCCATCAAGAAATTCAGTGCTTTTCTAGATGTATTGAGAAAGATAAAATTGAGCAAACATAATTCCCTTCAAAGTTAACTGTTTGTAATGATCACCATTCAATATACTTTCTTACGAAAAATTACCTTTAAACTAGTTTTTAAAAGTCTCACACTAAATATTTATTGTTAAATCTTTGTTCAAAAAATATTATTTTTCATTTGAAAAAAGACAGTTTAGACAATTTTTGCTTTTCAACTGCCTAAAGTACGTTTGTGAAGGAAGGAAGATTTGATTCAATTTGAAGTGAAGTCGAACCAAAAATTTCTAGAAACTGATCATGATGTAGTTGTTTATGACATTCACGATTGCTATTTGGATGTCAGTAATTAAGTTAGATTATTCTCTGCACTATTGGTTTTGGAATGATGAGTTCTCAACTGTCCTTACTTTAAGTATAGGATCACTCTGAAAATGTCTATTCTTGTGGGCCTTCCAATTATTTTATTATATTTATATAAGTCGAGGCCCTATCATAGGGGTAACATGTCTTACTCGTGATCTAGGCATACTAGGTTCTAGTCCTGGTTCGAGGTTGATTGTTCTTCTTCTATGTTCTGTGACGTGTGAGAATATATCCCCCAGTAAAAAATGGTATAGTAAGCGAATGTGACGCATGAAGTAGGTAAATCGCATTCTGCGAACTAGTTGGCAACAAATTCTATAAAAACAAGAGACGCTCACTCGGCTATAATCTGAGCGTGTTTATTAAGTACCAAAAATCACAAAACAACAATTATATAAAAATTCAGAATTGAATAAGTTAATTTTATAAACCCAAAAGCCACATCATTATTTGGATTTGGTTGATACTATATTTTAGGCACATATTTTAATAAATCCTTTTTTTAAAAAATTTTATGATTAAGTGATTGAAATAAAGATTAACGAGTTACCACAATTATAAGGCGGTGATCAACAAAACAAGTTCTATAATAATATTGTTAGAAATTTTGTGTAAATTATATATAAATATTTGTAAATAGTTTAATTGTATAAAATTATTTGCAATGGAAGCGTATGATAGCGGGAAAAGACCGTTCTAAGGAAAGTTTCAAAAGAAAATCACCATATTGCTTAGCTTGATGATCTAGGTGTGTTAGCTTCCTAATGAGGTCGCTAAGGAGTTTTATTACACCGTAAAATGTGCAGGGGGAGCTAAGAAATAAAGATTTGTTTTTATGGAATGTTGGAAAAATTTCCACAGGCGTCTGGTGCGTCCGCATTGTTTATGCGTTTGCCCGTCCACTTTAGAGGGACGCTATATATGGCGCGTTGTCTTGAGAAGCGATTAGAGTCAGTTAGAGAACGAGCTGCGTTAATTAGTTTCGCGCGTGAGAACGTCTTTCAATTTTGGCTTATTTTCAAGAGCTTTGTTGCTACCGTAATTAGTGGATAAAATAATATTAATTTGCAGTTCATTTGTAGTTTATTAAATACAAACTTTGAAGACAGTAAAGTCTGCATTTTCGCATCGTTCTTGTGGGAATTTTCATAACAATATTAAAAATATTGTTTGAAAGACTTTATATAATGTACATTTGTAATTTAACTCTGACTGTAGAAATGATAATAGTCGTAAATTAAGTCATAAATATGATATAGCAATACATTATGTAATAAATACGATTTAGCAATTCATTTTGTAATAAATATGATTGAGCAATACGTTGTGTAACAAATATGATTTAGTAATACATTATGTAATAAATATGATTTAATAATACATTATGTAATGAATATTAATTAGCAATTCATTATATAATAGATATGATTAAGCAATACGTTATGTAATAAATATGATTAAGCAATATATTATTCAATAAATCACAAAAGTACTTTCCATTCTCTAGTTTTAGGGTTTGTAAATCCAAAGCTTTCGTCTATGAATCGAATAATAATAATACTATTCTCTTCCAAAAGCATTACTTTAAAGAAAGTATTCGAGACTAACAATAAATCTGACGTCTTTGTTTTAAATTCATAAGACTGGAAATTTTTTTCTTCTGTGTATTGTTTTTCAAGGAAGCTGTACAAATTTTGAAAATGGCATGAAAAAAAAAGACCCACAACCTTTTCTTCCACCAATTCATTCCAGAGAAAATGAAAGAAATCGCTTCAGGATGTTTTGGAGATGAAATAAAGAATCAAAAGATTTTCATTGTGTGTTTCCATTTTGAGATTGGAATTCAGTTTGAGCCATTACATATTGATTTTGAAAGATTTTATCAAAGATTAAATATCAGAAATACCAGTATTTTTTAAACGAGATAATACAGAAGTCACTTAGGAAAAAAAGTATTGTTTAATGTTTTTTTTAAATTATAGTACAAGAAATTTAAATTATGCCAATAATACTGTTGAGCAGAATATAATATTTATCAGGCTGTAATGAAATTCCATGGTAGTCTTTTTTATTATTATATTATTACCTAAAAGTGATTATTATTCTATTACATTCTTTTATTGTAATTTTATTGTATAAAAATGGCAAAATCATTTGTTGGCATATCCTTATCGACCTCAATGTATTTACACATCTTTCTTGTAATTCTTTTTTATTTAAACTAAAATTTTTACAAAAGGTTGATTTTTGTAATAAAATAAAAAAAAATGTTCAAAGCTTTTCATAAAATGTAACATGAATATTGAGTAGAAAAAGTTAAATTATCTGAGAAACGTTTACATAGACCAAACTCTACAGTGTAACATTAATTAAAATAATTTTTTAGTTTAATTAGAACTGAAGTGAAGTGACTGATAACTTTTAAATAAAAAAATACCAAAGTCAAATGATGCTTATTACAAATCTTTTGTACGTGTTATACTCCTCAAATAATTTGTTTCTATTTGAAGCAAAACTTTTGCTCGCCAGTATTTTAACATTTCTTTAAAAATGTTATGGTAGTGGTGTTGCGACAAAAATCATAATTTTTTTTTTTAAATAATACGCGAGTAGTTTAATGATTATAAATATTTTTTGTAAATAGTTGTAAATTCACATTGGCAATAGTGATATTTTTAGAACTTTTGATTTAGATTTTTTAGAAGACGATAATACTAGAATTTGAAGGGAAAAAAGTTGATGTAAATTAGATAATATTATTTATAATGTAATACGATTTCGTTTTATTGTAAATTTGTCTGCATTTCCTTTTTGTTGACACACGAGCTCAACAGTAGTTTGTTTTGACTACATAATTAATTTTCTCGTAACTTGATTTGAATTCAAATTATCGTCATTTTTTATTTTAATCATGATTTTAAATTTTTAGGTTTTTTTTTCAATTAAAAATTCTTTTTAGTCATTAACAAATTATAATTTATACATTTATATATTTTAATAATAATTTATAATAAATACACATTTATACTACATATAAATAGATAACGTGTATTTATATTTATAATAATATCAGTGTGATAAATCCATGAATCATTTCTATATTATTAAAAAAAACCAAAAATTTATTGCTATTAAAATGTTAGATGTCAATAGTAATCATCATTTATATTATTAGTGTATTGTCATTTCAAATATCAAACGATTATTTTCCAAGCTATGTTTTATAATAATAGAATAAGGGAATATGTCTGTATTTACATTCTTTGCAGACCAGACTGTACAATTTATATGAAAACTACATGCATTATATCCCCAATAGCATACAAATATTGAACAATATTGTTTAATATCATATGATATCGAACAATATTGTACAATATTATGCTATAGAATGTGCTACACAGGATCTTGGAGAGCAGAAGGATGTTTGTTCTCTTAAAATTTTACGGCGTCCAAGGGACCTTTAAAATGACTTTTTGCAATTTTCACCTTAACAATTTGAAATTTTACAAGCATTCAGAGTATCACTATAGAAGATGACACACAAAATTTTAAAGCGTTATATTAATTTATTTATGAGTTAGGGGGGGTAATATAATATAATATTAGCGATTCATAACTTTAATGAAAAATGTCCCTGGCGCTCCAAATTTGTTCGAAAGTATTCCAGTTTTTATTATTACTTCCTCTTACCATTTGGAAACAAAAGTTAGGTTTCAACTTGAAGTTTGAGAACGAAATGTCTTCTTTAAAAAAATAGTAATTTTGGAATATTACATAGGTTAATTTTGATATTTCGTACTCACACTTAAGTTTAATTTCAACCTTTATTTCAAAAGGGTTAAAGAAAGTAATAATAAAAATTGGAGTGCTTTCGAACAAATTTGGAGCACCTGGAACATTTTTTAAATCAAATTTATGTATCTCTAATATTATATTAAACCCCTTAACTCATAATTAATAATTATAATGCTTTAAAATTTTGTGTGTCATCTTCTATAGTGATACTCTGAATGCCTGAAAAAATTTAAAATTGCTAAGGTGAAAATTGCAAAAATGACTTTAATGACTTTAAACTTAATCTGAATTTTGATAAAATGAAAAGTTGAGAGATTTGTGCCTTTGGTCAATAACAACTCAAATAACATTTTTGCACAAAAATTATTTCTATACCAGTCTGAAAATCAATAAATAAATTTTTAATTCTATCTTCTTCATCTAATTAACGTTTTAATAAGTTTTAATTACATTATATCAAAGTATTTTTACTTTTTTAAATGAAAATATGACTTTTTTATTGTTTTCTCAAATATTTTTTTTTTATTATTATTGAAAGCTAAGGAAGAAATATTTTGTTTTATGTATGTGAAATGCAATCCCGTTATTGAGAAAATACCTATATTTGAGTATTAAACAAGTTTTAAAAAATCTTTATTAATTGCAACGAAAATATATTTTCAGAATCATGGACTGGTCAAAATGTTTTTAAGTATCTTAAATATTTAATAGAACTGCTTTTTTCCATGTTATAACGGAGTATAAAGGGATACAATTGCTTATTTTCTATTTTAATGTATTTTAAAAAGTTATATTATAATAAATTGTTTTATGAGTCACAATTAAAAGTTTAAAAAGATTTTCCTGATAGAATAAGTGAGAGGAAGTTAATTAAAATGCTTTATGTAAAAGTTTATCAAACATTAATTCAGGTCATTCAACAGCTAGGCAAATGCTATTAGCATGAAATATATACAATTAATCTCTGTTTGTAACATTACTTTTATAGTACTTAAATGATCAATTTTATATTAATGGGTGAGGTGTTTGATATTTAAGATTTTTCTCGCTTTATACATTCTAATTTATGTTTGAATTAAGAATAAGAATAATAAAAATAAACTAACATAGCTCATAAACGTTTTCAGAGTAGTGTACTTTTCCACAGGGATATCCTTCATTCACTTGACTCTGATCTGTCCTTTTTTTGGAAATTAAACTCCTTGAAATTGAATAGAATGTATCCCTTGAAAATCAAGGGATACATTCGAAAATTACTCTCGTGTTGCTTGAAAATGGAATGTCACCATAAGTCATTTTTTTAAATGATTGCTTGATTAAAGTGAAAACCATCCTTGGTGTAAAAAAAAATGAATACCTACTTGCTGAAATGATGATAAAATAAATGGTATTTTCTACTGGTTTTAGAAGTTTCGTCTTGATTATGCTAATTTCTAAGTCTTTAGAGACGTTTTTACACCACCTTTCTATTGCAGTTTTTCTTTCAAGTATTTTATTGCATAGCTTTATATTGACCCCCTCCCAGGGGGGCACCTCATAATTGGGAATGAGATTCTTCCGATATAGTGGTCGGATCTCACCACCGGAGTGTACACTAATAGATGGGGGCTAGGTTCCTCCCATCGATGACAGGATGTACTTTCTTCGGGGAGGGTTGTACCGTGGCCGGTAATAGCCATTAGGACACAATCACAGTTTCCTCTAATTGCTTTTGCGACGGTCCAGCCATTCAGTTTCTATGGTTAATCCGTTTGCCTTCGCGGCGGGTCGGAGAGTCTGTTCTATGACTAGCTTTATATTGAAAATTACTTTTTAATATCTCATTCAATAGATAATGTAACAGAAAAGCAGCAGTAAAGAGAAACATTATCTTTTTCGCATTTTATTCTTGTGAATAATATGGTATACAACATTACGGCGTTCAATAATATTGAGTTTGAATGCGAAATTCTTGGATTTAAAAATGCATGGGTCTGAATTGAAATAAAATCAATGCCTTTTGAAAAATATTTGATGTAAAAGTAAAAAAAAGTAAAAGTAAATGGAAAATTCTCTCAAAAATGCAGTTCTTACGAAGGAAATCAAAACACAGCACACAGACGAGTACAAAAGATTTATGATTTCAATTTTTTTGTTTATATACTTATACATGTGATATATATGTTTACAATATAATTTATAGATTCTTTTCTTTCCAATTAATTGTTGTTGTTGTTACTAATGGCACTTGATAAGCACAAGCGCGCTGACGGCCATCAGCAATTTTAAGCCGAATGGGCATCTCTTGTTTTTGTAGGAGTTCCAATTAGGGCCAAGAGTACGACTTAGCTTTATCACATTCGTTTGCACAGTCCCCTTTTACGGAGGGGTGCATCCACACACCTCATAGACAGTACACAGAAGAAAACCCATGGTCTAACCAGTACTCGACCCCGGGGAGTCCAGAACACGAGGAGGACGTGCTACCTCCATGCCAGGACGCTGTCTCCTCTTAGTAATCTCATTTCCCTCTAAGTTCAATCCATAATCACCATTTATTTAAGTATTCTTGTCCCCTACATTAATTTATTACTTCGCCAAAAAACAAATACAGTCGTGTAGGGTTTGACACCGATGGGACCCTCTCTAGAGATTCTTGGATGGTTTGTCGTCTCTTTCTAACATTATTTCATTTCTTTTTTTTCCTTCCATCTTGTGCACGTCCAATTAGTAAGATAACTTAGTAGGCACCATGGGCACTGGATGGCGTTATATTATGTAACGATATAAGCTTGTTGTTAGAAAAATGATTAATAAAGCAGTCACTTCTATGCTTGCATCATAATGACACACACATTACAGCAAATAAACTAAAAAACCCCTGAAAGGATCGGATTTATGAATCATTTGCATTAATCTAGCTAGATAACGTATCATTCTAATCCAATGACTAATAGTTTATTATCATATCAGAATATGATATTTTTTGGGGAATGAGTTTTTCTGGCGTCAGCAAAAATCCATAGACGAAAAATAAAAAAAAATATTACCTGAACGAGAACTCAAAAAAAAAAAAAAAATCAGTTTTTAATAATGCGTTGCCATCGCATATACTAAAGCTCTGATTTTTTTAAAAAATAATTTAATGACTTAAGTCAATAAAAACCTAGAAAAATGTCATTTTGAGCACGCGATTATATAAAGTGAAATAAATAGGAAATGTGATGTGTTTTTTTTAAATAAATGCGAGACAAAGTGTTTTGGTCGTTTGCAGTACTAAAGTGGCTCATTTAGTGAAACAATTAAACTGAATAAAAATATAATTTAACTCGCACGAACACATGGTGCTTGGCCGTTCAAGAAATGATGATCTGACACGATACACTGAAATATGCATAGAAGATTTCATTTTGATCTTTTTTTTAAATGTTAAATTTTAAGAAATATTCATTCTGTTTAAATACAATTTTCATAAATATAAGAGTCTCCGAGCTATTGTTATAGATTTCTTGAGTCAATAGAATTAATTGGAAACATCAACAGTTTTAAGGACTTTTAATTGTAACACTTAATTTAGAACAAACACATCCTAACCATAATAGACACGTTAGTAATACAAATATTTTGTAGAAATTCTGTTTTCAAATCATTTGCACAGTTAATCAACGTACATTCTAAAGTCAAATATAACGGGAATATTTATTAGTGATCTTGTTTGAACGAGATATTGCTAGATACATATTATCAATTGGATTCAAAATGCAATATCACTGTTTATCTTTCCATGCTATTATCGTGATTTGTCTCTAAATATTTACTAGCTCAGACTATCTTGGATTTAATTTATTACACGCAAACTTAGAAGATTCATATTATTAAGAATCATTTAAATTCGTAACATTTTGATTTGCTCCTTGTTTGTATTATCATCATAGTTTCAAGACAGTTTTGAAGATTTTTTTATAAATGCCATTTGGCCTTGGATATAGATTTGGCGAACATTTGAATGTTTTGGCGTTAAAAATGGAGGTTCTAGAAATTTTATACAGTCTTTATAGTATCTTGTATGGAGTTATATAGCATCTGATATGAGGCACAATTCTCACTATTCTGGTGTATATAGAATCAATGTGAGGTCCGATCACTTCTTCGATGAGTGGACTTGATTATTACTGGAGGATGTTACCAAGTACCATTAGGGTTTATCATAATTCCTACTTGTAAAACTTGCACCAGATTTTTTTTCTTTGTGGTCATTTTTTTAAATTGCCCGATTTATCTCATAATCAGAGATTTTTTTCCAGAAAATTTGAGATTTATAAAGATTTAATTTCATTCTACATACATCATGTCTTGTATTTTACACACAAAAGAGGTTTCAGATAAATACTTTTCAGAATCCCATCTCATCATTATCAAAACCTTCCCTTTGTGTCATTTTACAATAAAAGAGTAAAATTAAAAATATTAGTAGAGCAAAAGAACAGAAATTTATGAATCAATGAGTAAGTATTCGTCGTCAGAGTAATTAGCAATACTGAAAAATTACACAGAATGATCTTCATTTGATGCTGTTAAAAATATACGACCTTCGTGGATGAGAGGCATTTAATTTAACTGCCAAAAACACATAACGCTGAATGGAGAAATTTCTGTAATTAAAGAGGTGCTATATTAGCTATTATTAAACGAAAATTGTGTGGCCAAATTATACATCGAAAACAGACTGAATGTGTACCTTCCATGTGTGCTTTTGATTCATTTCATTCTTAATTGCATGTGATTTTGTCATCAATAATTTCCAACTATTCTGATAAATCAAATAAACAGAAATGATTCAGCCAAATGTCAGGAATAAAATTTCAAGTTCCTCTGAAAATTCTTCGTGTCTTCAAGTATAAGAGATAACTAATTGAATGATAACGATAATTCATGTCGTCCTTTTTCTTCTTGAAGATGTATCTTATTGGGACGCTCTTTGTCATTCGATTATGTGGACATAGTATTTGTGAGGATCTGCAAGAGAAGTTTCTTTCCGTTCAAAGTTGAGGCTTTAGCTTATATTTATATAAACTAAATATTTTAAAGAAAATTTTAAAAAAATAAATAGGAAAAGTGCTTAATATTTTTTTTGTTTATAAATGTATCAAAAACGATTTTAAAAAATATAAAAGAATGAGTCGTTGGGACAATAGAAAAGCGATATAAAAGGTCTGGGATAAAAAATTTCTAAATTATTATGCACACGCACACCCATAAGCACACACGTAAATACAAACACACATACACATACATCTCTCTCTCAAACGCACGCACGCACGCACACACACACACACACACACACACACACACACACACACACACACACACACACACAAACACACACACACACACACACACACATATATATATATATTTATAAATTTTTTGACAAAAAAATGCTTCTCTCATAAAGATTTAAGAAGTATTTATTAATTATTATAAATGTGAGAAATAAATATATTTTAGAAATGATTTTGCAACATAAATTTCAAAAGTTATTAAACAAATGAATATTAGAAACTGATTTTTCAAGCAAAAAAGATGTTTTTTTATTATTGATAAGGAAAAAGATTTTTCTTTTCCCAATAATATTCATCAGCAGTTTTATTCAGAAAATTGAAAGAAAATATATTTATTTATAATTATTTACATATTGAAATTTTAACCGAAAATGAGTAAGTACATATATTTAAGAATATTGAACGTCAGTTTTTTCAGGAGATTATACGGCATAAAGTTTCTCATTAAAAGAAACATAACATTTGGAGGTCCATCAGAGAAATAATGATACTACAAATTTAAAATATTTCAAATTTTTAAAAAACTAATCTCTTAATATAAATTTTAAAAAGATTCAATAGACGAAATTTATGCATTTGCTTCATACGCAGAATGAATGGATAATGAAAATACCATTGATTTTTCTATTATTTAAGCAATATTTGGCGTTATTAATTTTATTTTTGAATGTTTTGCAAGTAAATTTTTATAATTCATTTCCAGTAAAAGTAATAATATCTGATGACCTCAGATATAGATTTTCTGATCATTAATATTTGGCCATCAGCTTTATTTTCACAAGGCTTCAAAATGAAAAATAAATTTATAGTGAGAGTTAAATTTCTCTACATATTAATTTCCCAGCCTTTTGCGAATATCTCTACATCGCATTTCCAAATGGATCAAAACTCTTCATTTTTCATTTAAAATTCTTTTTTTTTTACTCTCGTCTCAAGTTCCTTCAAATAAGTACCTTATTTATTTGCTGAGAAATGTATTTTGATGATGAAGCTCTCTCGGAAACTTTCAGAGAGTTTTTGATTTATAATTTATTTTGAAAGAAATATTTATTTAAAAAAATAAACATTTTTTTAAAGGAAGTAAACATATGCTATTCCAACATTTGGTATAAATTTAAAACTTTTGTGTTTTCTTGCTTATTAATAGTGTTCTTTGATTTTGTTGTGTATTTTTTTTATGTTTTTAGAGAGTAAAAAAGTAACATAAAAAACAATTTTTTTAAATTCAATTCCCACTTTAGATATTAAGAAAAAATTTGGAAGTTTCGAAAAATTTTATTTTACTAACTTTTTATTAATAATTAAAATTTTTAAATTATTACAATACATGAAAAAATAATAGATTTTATTAAGAAATTAGTCCTTGGGTTGATGTTGTTATTGTTCTCGTGTTCCGCTTAACAACGGAAGGGTGGATGCAGTAGCTTCTGAGTGCATTGACCCCGGAGCAATGTCTGACTAAGGAAGGGGCATACAGGGCAGTTTCCCCAGGCCCTACATAAGTGGAGGGCC
>JAOUZG010030082.1:9060362-9076482 GCA_026289955.1 Argiope argentata
AGAGAGAGAGAGAGAGAGAAGAAATATTAGATTTTTTTTCTCTTTCTTTTTCCGTCATAAATATATCTAAAAGAAATGCTCTATGTTGATTAAGATTCTCACCATTAATTAAGGTAATAATGACAGGTTTATATAGAATAGAATATATTAATATAATTTCTTAAGATAATCGCTTTTCTCTGAAGGCAGAATCTTGTGATTGGCATAATAATATATAAGCCATACTCCTATGCCACTGACAAGAGAATTCAGATAAAGTGGTAGACCACTTTTCCTTTTAATTAAAGTTTGAAAGATTTATATTGTAGAAGAAATTAATTATACAGCCTTCCTAGGTGTTTAGAAGTATATTAAGTCAATGTATTAAATAGTTAATTTTGATTTTGTTGGTATAAATTATATGAAAATATTAAAAATGAATAGATGAGGTAATTAAGCAATTTATGTATTTTTACAAAATATGAAATTAAAGAGTACGCTTTTTCAAGCGTTGAAACAATTTTTTTTTCATTTATTGAAGCGAGATTACAAAGGCCAATTTCTTTAATCTTGAAGAAATTTTTAATTCTTGGTATATTTTTATCATGCCAGAACATGATGTTGTTTTTGGGATCAGGTTTATGGCGTCAACGAAAACCCGTAGAGGAAAAATAAAAATTTTATTATATTCACGAGCATCTCAAAAAATCAGCTTTTAACAATGTATTGCCTTTGCATTTACAAAACCTCTGATTAAAAAAAAGTTAATGACTGCAACAAATAAAACCTAGAAAAATGTCATTTTGATTACGTGTTCATATGAAATGAAATAAATAGGAAATTTGATAGTTTTTTTAAACAATAAATGCGAGACAAAGTTTTTTTGGATCGTTTGCAATACTAAAGTGACTCATTCAATGAAACGATTAAAACGAACAAAAATATAATTTAACTTGTACGAGCATGGTTGCTTGGCCGATCAAGAAATGATATTCTGACATGATATATTGAAATGTGTATAGCAGATTTAATTTTAATCTTTTTTTGAAGCAATTTTATTGGTCATTTTATAGAATGGACGTAAGTTGTATCGGCACCCTTTATACAAACACTAGAAGAAAAACACGTATTGTTGACAAATATTCATTTATAAATTAGTCCTGATCTTCCAAGAATTTCTAAAGTGGTAGGAGTCGGTGAAACATCATTTGTTCTTTGTCATTTATTTTTTCCACTTATAAGCAAAAATATATACTTTTGAACTACAATATGTGCATAGTATTTTATGTTAAAACATAAATCTGATTTATAAATATTTTATTTCATATGTAAAGTAGCTACCATTTTTTTGAAAATTTGGGATCTCTGGAAAAATGTTCGACGTATATAAAATTATTTTGTAGATGGAAGTTTGATATATAGACAGACTACGGCATTTTAATGGCTTTCGAATTAAAGTATCGTAAATGTAACCTAAACACATTCAATAAGTGAAATATCTATTTTCGGAAGAAAATGTACGAACAACGAATAATTTTATTTCTTAGGAAATTTTTCTGGTTCAACGTGACAGAGTTCTAAAAAAGTATTTTATTAGAATTCTAGACTAAGTCTATAAAGACTTAACTTCAGGGTAATTACAAAGTTTAACAATAATTTGGGTAGAATTCCCAAACTGTCGATTCACTTAAGAAGTTTTGTGAAAGTTCTAGGAGGTATTGGTACAATTGCAACAAATTTACGAATTCTTCACTCGCTTACGAAATTCGTAAAAATAAAATCTCTCTTTTTTTTAACGAATTCTATTTTTAAAAAATCAGCAAAAAAGGATAAGACATCAGGCTCCTGATATGTTTCTGCTTCAGTAGTGTCATAAATTTCCCTTCTGTTTAATAACCTATTATAGAAATCCCTAGAGGATAAAATAATTTTATCTCTGAGTATATATTAGTCCTGTGTATATTAGTCATCGTTTTAAATTGGCGTAGTGGTTAGTCAGCTAGCAATGGGAATAAAATATCGAGTGCAGTAACTTTAGATAAATCAAGTCATAATTTTTTTGACACCTCGGTTTTTATTGTAATTAATTTGTTTAAGAGTTGTAAATTAAAATAATAAAGATTTCTGTTGCATTAATTGCTTTATGGGATTGTAAATGTGCATTTCTTTAAAGTTTTATCTGTCTATAAATCTTAGAATCTTTCAGGGATCATAATCTGGAAGATCTTTGATAATCCAACAGCATAATGCATCGTCACATTCTTCAAGAAGTTCACAGGAAACTATCCAATAACTGTTTCTGTGCCATTTGGTTTTGTTGCAGCTGCTGGGTCCACCAGATTTGACTCCATACGATATTTCTTCTGTCACAAATCACGAGTGTATCAACGCTAATTATCAACTTTAGTATATCGAAAAGCAACAGCATTGTAGAAACATGATCCGGAAGGCTATATTAAAGATTTAACCCTTTTGCAGCATAAGCATCAAGATTTGTTGAAATACTATCGTCTTTATAACATGTTGGCTAGAACTGTGGTTAAATTTTAAATGGAGTCATCGGCATTGGTAGGAAGCATGTGAAGAGTTAAAATTTCAAATTATTTTTAAATCTGCATGTGCTAACTCAAATAAATATACATATTAATCGAAATACTATGTTAATAAATGGTAGTAAACTATACACAAAACTGTTTGAAATTCAGATTAATTTTTGTTTCTGCTCTTATGATTTATTTTTATATGATTAGAGATTTCAGCAACTTGATAAATTCAGATTAAATATTAATTTTATATGATTTTCAAGAGTAATAATTCGATTTCAGGAAGCATAAGACATAATTATTAAATAAGAACTGTTGTTCTAAATAAACTCACCTGCAAATTTATATGCAATAAGAAACGTGATAAGTTTTAAACCAATAAAAATAATTTTCCACTCCATTTTTCATGATAGAAGATTGCGATGCTCAGATATTTTACAGAAGACAAAGTATTATGTCATTAAAACCATATCTTTTCTTTGAATTGTTCATTTTGAACAACTATCAAACATATGCACATTTTTTAAACAACTTGTGAATTAAACATTTTTTCCCGCCGTCCTGGCACAGAAAAAGTGCGTCTTCCTCGTGTTCTGGGTACCTTGTATTCGAATCCCTGTCAGGTTATGGTTGTGCTTCTTTGTATTATATGTGAGATGTATGAATGTACCCCCTTGTGAAAGCGAGATGTGCAAGCGAACTAACTAAAGAACCAACTTAAACTATTTAGATCAATAAATAAAATATTTAACTTCTAAAAAGATTAAATGGAATTGCATCTGTTTTTATGAGTCTTGAATCATTATTTTTGATTTTATTCCATGCATTTATCTTGAAATATAGCCAGTTTTCTGGCACAGAGGTAGCGGTTTGTGCATGGTTGTTATTCTGTGTGCTATTTGTATGAATGTACCTCCCTGTGAAAAGGGGCCGTGCAAGCGAATGGGATGGTGTGTAGCCAAGACATACTTTTGGCCCTAATTTACCCTGCTATAAAACAAGATACGCATCCACGGATTAAATATCACCAACAGTGTTAGCAAGCTTGTCCATGGGAAGTGTCACTAGTAACGGCAACATTAACAACTTTTTGTATTAAATACATTTCGAGCTTTTTGAATGGAACAGCAATATTTTATCAGTATCACACTTCCTCTAATTTTTTACTCCTGTATCTATTTAACAACATTCACAGAAGACGAATTAACAGATCATTATTAATCACAAATCTTTTTCCCCAATCCTCCTCATATTTTAATCCATTCTAGTTGTGTCATCAATTCAATACTGTCATCAAGATTCTGAAAGATTTCGTAATTAAATGTCAAAACCCACTGCAATATAAGATAACAAATAATGCATATTTGTTTAATAATAAAAAATGCAAACAAAGTGTCAAGGTGGATGTCATCAAGTAAGAGTAATTAGACGGTCGATGACTTCAATAGATCAGTAATGAACATAAAAGAATACCTATTACTTAAGCCGCCATCTATGTAATTAAAAATCACTCGACTCTTATAATTTTTATCTTATCTCATTTGCTGAGCAAATATCCAGAGTAGCTAAGACATACTCTTGGCCTTAGTTGGCGCTACTATAAAACAAGATATGTACCCACGGATTAAAAATCACCAATTGTGTCAGCAAGCTTGTCCATGAGAAGTGTCATTAGTAACAGCAACAATATAACTTTTTGCATTCAATATATTTCGAACTTTTTGCATGGAAAAGCAAAATTTTATAAGTATCGTACTTCCTCTAATTTTTTTCTTCGATAACTAATTAGCAACATTCACAGAAGACGCACCAACAGCCCATTACTCATCAAACATTTTTTGCCCATGACTCCTGATGTCTTAATCCATTCTAGTTTTGCCATCAATTCAATACTATCATCGAGATTCTGACAGATTTCATAATCAAATATCAAAACACATTGTAATATAAGATAACAAGTCATGCATATTTATTTAGTAAAACTAATACAAACAAAATAACAAGTCATGCATATTTATTTATTAGAAATAATGCAAACAAAGTGGCAGGGCGGATGTCATTAAGTAAAAGTAATTACACGGTCGTTGACTTCAAAAGATCAGTAATGAACATAAAAGATTGCCAACCACTTAAGCCGCAATCTATGTAATTAAAAATCTCTCGACTCTTAATTTTTATCTTATCTCATTTGCTGAACAAATACCCAATATTATTTCTAAGAAATAACATGATATTATTAGAAGAGTATTATATTTGACGCTCGTCGGACAGAGTCATTATTTTCGTGATGCGTTATTTTTCGTTCTGAAAATGCGTCTCCTTTTAACTTGGAATCTCTTTTCTTAAAGATTGAAAGAAAAGTAAAGTGATGATTTTGGATCGATTTATTGATTATTTTTTAATGTAGCTTGCATATAATTCATATCCTCATTTTAAACCTTCTGAAGGTGCCCTTTTTTGAATGACATTTTCTTGTCAGAGTAAATTGTCGCTTATTTCGAAAATTTACTGCAATTTTACAAGAGTTAAAAATGTTCTTTTTAATTATAAAAGGATACTCTAGAAAATTTCTGTTTTCTTCATAAAGTTTACTGTTACAAGTTAAATATTTTTCTCTTTTACCATTCAAGATAAAGTTTACCATGCTGTATAAAACGTTCCGTTTGTTTATTTAAGTTTGCTCTTTCACAGTTATCTGTATAGTTAGTATTTATCATTTAAAACTATATATAATTAGAATTATCAATATTTACTGTACTGTCAGTATTTATAAATTTTAATATTCCTTTACAGTTATTTATATTTTTGAGAAACTCTTTCCACTAAAACATTTTATTTCTGAAAGTACAGTTCTTTTTTAAAAAATTTGGATTTGAAATTTGCTTGCATTATGCTATACATTTATTCATTAAAGGAATTTTAAAGTAAAAAAATATTTATAATTAGTACTTTTGGAAATTAATCTTTTTTATGACAAACTAAGTATTAAGTAACAAATGAAATCACAAGTAATGTTTCTTATAAAGCTTTATCAGTATTAAAATAAATGGTAGTATAAAATCTACGTTTCTAATATTATTAAAAATATGAATAGCAAAATAATGTAAATAATATGAAAAATATTTCAAGATTGTTGTTGTTGCTTATGGCACTTGCCATGAACAAGATCTGATGATACATTACCAGATTTTAAGACAAAATATGTGTCTCTTGTTTCAAGTAGTGTTAACTAGGGCGAGGAGTACGACTTTAGCTACACACTCATCTTTTGCTTGCACAGCCCCTTTTTACAGGGGGGGGGGGGCACCGTCACACATCTCACAGATAGCACACAGAAGAACAACCATGCCCGAACCGCTACCTTTAATGCCAGATCGCCGGGTATATTTAAAGATAAATGTATGAAATAAAATCAAAAGGAGTTATTCAAGAATCATAAAAACAACTGATATTCCCTTTAATTTATTTAGAAGTTAAATTTGATCTAAATAGTTTAAATTGGCTCTTTAAAAAAACTGGGCTGTTTATAAATTTCGATGCGTTTTATACTAAAAGCCGTAGAATAAAAAGGAGAACTACAATTTTATATTTTACAAAATGTTTTGTTTTATTTAATATATTAAATCAGGGATGCACAAAAATTCCAGAATGAGGTACCAAAATATGAAAAAGAATCACATCGAGGGCCAAAAACAGCTCGTGAATGTTAAAACATGTTATAAACGCGAAAACACTTTTTTGGCAATACACATGAATTACAATTATTACTTTACTTATTTTACTTATACACACATTATGCAATTAACAAATGAATAAAAAACAAACATTATAGATATGATTAAATTATTTTACCTCCAAAAAATGATTTCTGCCAAAAAGGTGGCAAACTTGAAATATAATAACAGAGGAAAACTTTTTGGTAATCAAGCAGAGAACACAATTTAAATTTTTTGAAAAAAACTAGTAATAATTAATGAGATGGCTGAGACTGAATGTTTGTAGTTAAGTAGGAAACAAACTGAAAAGCCGTGTAATAAAAAGTAAATAAACTTAATGAACAACTGTAAATTATTTATTCTGATGTAGAATCACCTTCGTATTTGATTTTTTCCCTGTTTAATTGAAAAAGTCTCATTTCATTTTAAAGTAGAATTATTTTACTAACCCCATTCGCGGACCGACTTCAAAGGATACGTGGGCCCCTTTTGCCCCTCGGGCCATAGGTTGTGCATCCCTGTATTAAAGTATTAGTTAGATAGCTTTTCAAAATTCCGAAACGCCTAAATAACAACAGACATCAAAATATGATATGCAGAAAACAACAAATTATGAATTTCATTTTTTTCAAACTAAATTTTTTTTAAAAAAAGTATATCTGAACTTCATTACAATTCAAAAATGTAATTTAATTACTGAAATATGAATTTTGTGGTAAAGGTTAATTTGCATTCGACAAGTGAAATAATATTTCCTTATTATTACTAAAAGATTTAGGAAAGATGAAAAAAAAAAAAACAGCTGAATAATTCTTTACAAATAAATGTTCCCTAAACTGTATCATTTATAACGTGTGTTTAATACCTATATTCCTAAAATATATTCCATGATATATCACATACTTCTAAGTAAATTGCATAATTCTTGCTTGTGATCAGGAAAGGGCTCTGTCATAATATAATTCCCTGATTATTAAAGGAGGTTTCGTAATGGATTATCGCTAACACTTGTTTATTTCTCTTAGCCAAAATAGTTAAGGAAAATTAAAAATTTAAAAAAATTGCTTTGATTTTAAATTAAGGTCTTGTGGTGCTAGCTTTATAAGCCAGATAAAATCTACGATACCGAAGTCGACTTTTGTATTATGATCATTGACTCGGCTACTGGCCCTAGAGTCGCACGTTCGTATTGTGACCTTCAGTCGGTACAGTCTCTTAATATATGGCAGCTTTCTTTTTTTCTTAATTATTTTAAAAATATTTCCTCAGCCATATAATACATGGAATAACCTTATAATATTCATAAAAAGTACTTTTATTTTTAATTGAATTTGGGAAAATAATTTGTAAAATTTATTCCTGCGCTCATAATTAATTAAAATTTGTATTTTTTTATTTGTTTGTTGCATCTAAACACTTGTATTTGTATATTAAGAAATAGCCTGTGATTTTCAAAGGAAAGAACATATTGAAATAAATCTAACCCATTTAAATATTCTTCCATTATTTATTTTGCAATTAGCTTTGGTTAAAAATTTAAACAAAAATTAAGACTGAAAACACTCTAAATTATATCAATTCATTAAAACATAAAATTAGTTTTTACTATAAAATTTTATAACAAATTCAGAATATCTTTTTTAAAAAATTAGATGTGTTTCTCATTAACAAAAATTGAAAGAGTCACTATACATTTATTTGATTTCTTTAGTTTTGATACTGTATAAATATTAAACTTCAATGGATAAATAATAATAGATAAAATACTGAAAACGTTCTTAACATTTAAAAAATTATTAATAACCGAATATGATAAAATAGATGAAGATATAATTCATTTATTTGAATTCTAAAAAGATTTTAAGAAAGATAGATTATTACGGATAGTGATTTTTGGAAAGAAGAAACAAAGAGTTCATTTTTTTTAACTAATATGATATAAAAGATTTAATCATAATAGTTAAATGTAAAAGATTTAAAAATGTAAAAGATTTAATTTCTGTTTGAATGGGATTGCTTAGAGAACAATTGCATTAATGTATCATCAAACTGAATTACTAAATTATATAATGGAACATTTCTTTTAATGAGAATTTATCTATGAGGGTTTATTTACAAGTATTTAGGAATATTATGAGTATTTTATTGAGTATTTATTTATGAGCATTATGAATATTTTAATGATATGAGTATTATGAGTATGATTATTTTGCTACGAGTATTGAGTATTTTAATGAATATTTTACTACGAATATTATGAGTATTTTAATGATTATTTTGCTACGAGTATTATGAGTATCTATGAGCTTTTTAATGAAATTATTGAGTATTTATTTGTGTGAAATATTTATTAAAAAAAACTTCTTTGTGTAATCAGTAACTTAAAAGGATCAACAATAAAAATATTTTTGTCTGATTTTACTAACATGAATTTCATAAATGTTAAACAAATTAGTTTATAATTACTTCCATACAACAAAAACGATAAAAATTATACGATACTCGCTACTTTTCCAAAATATCGATAGTAAATATTTTAACATTAAGCAATATTTAAAAATCAATCATTCCAACTTCAAAATATTTAATAATGAACATTTTAATATAATTTAGAGTAGCAAAATTATTCCTATCTTAACGACTTTTAATAACTAATTTCAGATTAAGTGTACTTTTAAACCATAACAATTAAAAGTTCATTTTGTTCAATTTAAGTCTCAAAAAGAAATTTTAAATATCGTTTGAAATCCTCGCATATATAAATGAATGGCCTTAATATCGATATCTTCTTCCAAATTAGTAGCGATAGGAACTGGAATAATTTAATTACCCCACTTAAATCGATTATTATCTCGAACAATCATAATCGTTGTTTGCACACCACGGTTTCCACTAAATTAAGTAACTAATGAGATTTCCACAGCTGGCTATGTTTCTTTATTAAACGGGACAAATTATTTCTTCGTTATTTCACTCTTTATTATAGCACTAAAGTATGGGGAATTGATAAATGACTATTTCGGATTCATTTTGTTCAAGCAAAAGTTATTATAATGTAGAAATAAAGAGTATTGAATTATAAACAATTTTGGAAACATTTAAAGGATTCCTTAATTAAAGAGGATTTAATATATGAAGCCACACTTGGATTTTGATATTGAATTTAATTAAAATATTAGTTATTTGTGATTAGTATAATAGAAACTATTAAATTTAACGAAACAAGCATTTTTCTATTTTATAGTTATTAGATAATGCCTTAAGGAGCATCCTGAGATACGTTAACAGAAAACGTTAACGTTCTGTTAACGTCCAACGTTAACAGAAAACTTAAACACAGCTCACTAATAACAAGCGAGAAAAGTAATCCGCTAATCCAATGAGATGCTTCTCTTCCAAGAGGAAACTGCCGAAACTACGGCAACCCTTCCCTTATATAGCCGAGCGAGCGAGCGAACTTCGGAAAACGCCACGAGCGATCCAGTGGCTACTAGACTTTCATTTTACCAAACCAACCCGGCTGACGCAAAGCTTCTAGCCAAACTTCGCCAACCTCGGTGCTCTCCCTCTCGTAATAATAATATAGAAGCTATTTCTGAGAAATAAATGTCATAAATAAACGAGATATTCTCAGTTTTATAACAGCAAGAGAAGAGATAGGATTATCAGTGATACAGTGGAATATAATTTGCATAAAGCTGCATATAAAAGGAAAAAAAATGCTGCTTAGTATGTCGCCATAAAAATATGTGTGAGAAAAACAGACAACACTTGATATATCGTCATCATGGAATGGAAATGTATCTGATCTTTGTTAAGTACAGTGAATATTATAATGTCGACATAATGGATTTACTAATAATTGTGTAATACTGATAAATAGCAGAATAAATGTATTTTAATCTTTTGATTATATCAAGTTATGAACTTTGTGAATGGAAAAATTTGTGAACAGAAACTCCTGACAAAACTTAAATTAAAATGTTATTCTCTTTAAGGAGTAATGATTGTCAGTTTCTTTAAAATGTATAAAAGTAGAGAATTCTAGAATTTGAGGATCTGAATACCAACTGATGATACGACATTTTACTTACAAAAGAAGACATTATATTTACATTATTTGAGCATATGTGTGAGCTTTATCTGCTTTTTCTCACGTTACTAAGAAATCTCGTTTCCAATAGATATCTCACAACACGTACCTAATTACATTAAGATCCAAATTATGGTAATTCCGTTCTTCTGGTTTGTTATATGGAAGGAGTTAATAATTTGCATTTTCTGTAAAGAATTGAGCAAGATGACATTCGATTGAATGATATTAGATTTTTTCCTCTGTGTTTTAAAATCAAAATTTTTTTTAAAAAAATATTACATTTTTTTTTTGTAAATTCATAACCAGGGTCGAAGAAATGGGAAAAATTGTTCAGGAGATATGTGAATAAAAAGTAACAACCTTATTTATGGAAAACAGTGAATACTTTTACCATTTACAGGAAGTCAAATTTACGAATAAAATTCGGCTATTGTTATTCATCAAATTAAGATAGTGAAACAGGTGAATTCAATAGTATTGGAATTCTTTTAGATCATGTGTTAGAACATAAAAGGAGTGAGGGTTTCTCCATTGCTTGGTGTGAAATCTCACTCTAATCGGATAGTCTATACAATGAAATTGAATGAACTCGTCAATGAAGTGAGCAAGGTGTCTGGAATCGAATGTCATCTTCATTGTAATTGAAAATTATTTGATCGGGGAGGTTAATCAAAAAAAAATCCACACAATTACTCTTCTGATTCCAACAATAAGGATTCGAAATGCTTGTTACAGTTTAAAAGTACTTTTAAGGCTCATAGATAATCTGGCCAGTGTTTGTTTGGAAAACAGCAATTTGTTTGGAGTCTCTCTTTGAAAAAAATTGCCATGTAAACTGGTAATAATAAAGTAGTAATCTCCTGCTACTGTGTCGCGAAATCTGAAAGTGAAACGAAACATCCCGGATGTCATTCACTCCACTCAACCATTCCTCGAAAGTATGAGGCTCAAATTGCTACAAAACAGAAAGATATTACTTCAAATGCCGGTGTCCTGGAACAGAAGTAGAGCGTCTTCCTCGTGATTGCGTGTCCAGGGTTCGAGACATGGTTAGGGCATACTTGTTTTTCTGTTGTTGTTGTTGTTGTTGTTACTTATGGCATTTGTCATGGGCAAGCCGGGCTGATGCATCAGCAGATTTTAAGCCGGAGATATACGTCTCTTGTTTTACAATTAGCGCCATCTAGGGTCAAGAATACAACACATGCCACAACCTCTTTTAGGGGGTGGACTTCATTCATGCATATGCATTCACTCGTCTCAGATCGTAATTTAGACTTGGAACAGATAACGATCACCTATGACCTAGTACCCCCAGTAGCATAACTCTCAACATGGAGGACTTAACGACCACGAACAGATTTAACGAGCGCCAGCCACCATACACTCGGTGAGTCTTTTGGCCGGTGAGTTTTGAATTCGTAACCTAAGGAGTACGAGTCCAACGCTCTACCAACCAGGCTATCCCTGCTCTGTTTTTCTGTAAGTTTTGTGAATGTGTCCCACCCATGTAAAAAGGGGCTGTGAAAGCGAGTGTGTGTGTCGTCATTATATGAGCTAGAAGTCAGACTTTAGCCCTCGGGTGTTCAAAGGTCCATACACTCAGATCCCACTGCAACCCTCTGTCCGTTGTAAAGCACACACCTCGTCATCACCATCATTGCAACAATTTAAAAAGTTGGTAATAACTTAGCTTCTAAATATTTTTTGTTTATCAATCCATATCTTTCATATCAATTTTGTTAATTTTCCCGTGTTAGAATTGTGATATCAATGGAGTACACTCCTTACAAACATCAAATACGCATATCAATTATCTATATATATTAATATCTGCTTAATTATATTTATATACTAATATCTGCCAATAATAATTATATATCTGCCAATAATAATTATATATCTGCTTAAGAAATAGCTTTTAAATATGATGAAACCACTAAGTAGAGAAGAAAATAAGAAATTTTTTTGTTAATGTAGTAAGTTCTAAAATAAAAGTATTAGGATTATTTATATTTATATAAATATATACAGGATTTATTTATTTTGAATTAATATCCTGTCGACAATCGCTAGGAATTTAATATCCTGAGATATCTTTTCATCCCCATGATAATATTTACTTTTCTCCGTGGAATTCCAAATTTCCTTGTTAAAGCTCGCGGAGAATTTATATTTTCCTTGAGTTAAGCGGCAACGCATCCTGCCATTATTGAAATCTTTTGCGGTATATTTTCGGTAATAATTAATCACAGAAAGGGTAAAACTCATTTTTCCATCATACATTTAATAGGATTTCTAGGAAAAGAGGATTTTAGGTCGACGTTCTCTCTTGAGAAAATTAAAAACTATTACTTTGATGTCGATAAATTATTTTCAAGATTTTCAATGAGGCAAAGGTCTAGACAAAAGTATTTTTACAAAAGAATGTATTTGCTTCTATAAAGTTGATCTTTGTTTACATAGGTTTCCTAATCCTTTATTTTTTTAATAACTTTTGCAGAGAATAACAGAAAGTTGTTCCAAAGATGCATCGTTGAGTTGTAATGCATTAAGTGTTTCTCTATATTAAAGGCTCTATATTTACAACTTTGGTGATAACTGAAATTTGTTTGAATGACATAGAATAAATTAGGTTAGAATAAATGATACTTTGGATTTTCTTCTGGAATTTCAAAATTTATAGGTACATGAAATTCAATTGAGATCTGTGGGTAATTGTACTAATATGAACAGCCTTGTTCTCTTTAAATAATAGGATCTACTAAAATTCATTTTCATTAAATTAGTCTAATTATTATTTTTATGCATTTGAATGGGAGAAGCCTTAATCAATAATTTTATGATATGCTGGTTACTATATTTTATAATTTGTAATTGTTTACCCAATTATTTATATATCTATTCTTGTTATTTAGTTTTTTTAAATATTTTAATTCAGTAAGAACTTTGCCATATTCGTTAGTATGGCAAGTTTTAGAATTATCATTATTTAAGATATATTTTATGACACGTTTTAAGGGTTTCCTAATTTAAGATATTTTATTCATACAATGATCATAATAAGAAAATATAATAAGTTTTTAGAACGTTAAAAAATGGTTTCCGATTTTGATTTTATATATATTGGTTATTGTCTTGAAAAAGGGTATTTAGATATGAACTATATATATTCAATTTGCAAACATATACTGAACATATCTGAGACGATAATTTTGTCTATACTTTTCTTACCACAGAAAGATAAGTGTTTTAGAACTGTAAATGATTTTATGCTTTCAAAGCAGCGCATGTATACTGAAAATGGAAATAAAAAACAGAAAGAGAAGTCTGTCATGAGACGATTTCCTGCTTTTGTTACCAGTGTCATTCGTTATGCAGGATTTTCTCACACAGGAATAACAATGTATTCAATGTTTTGTAACCTCATATATCTCTATACACTACCAAAAGATTGTCTCACTAAAATTAAGAATAAATAAAGCATCCACTGAATTTAAAAAATAAAGAAAAATCAATTTAAAATCCAAAAGGTATAGAGCAACATTTTAAGGTTCTCAGAGTTTCAGTATTAATGGTGTAATTAATTTTAAATAAATTAGATTTCATTTTATTAGTAATTCATCGAAGGCAATTAAAGACTTTTTAAGATTTTAAAATAGTTTTTAATAATGAGTTATAAAATAATAAATTAAAGGGTTAAATGTGCAAATGATTAAAAAATGATAATCATGCTTACACCCCCTGTACATACATATTTTATTAACAGTAGAATCTTTCAAGGAAATATCATAAAGCATAATTCGCTAATAACCTTATAATAAAGAGATTGAGTTACAATACATATAACATTAAAAAAAATTTCATATATCCTCAAAAAATGGTTCAAATATTTTATAATTGTGACCCCATTCAATTAATGTTTTTTTCTCATTGTATATAGTGAATATAAATTAATGTTATGTTTTCATAATTTACTTTAATTGGTCAATTTTTGCTAAAAAAATTCTCCATATCTTTTACTCAAAAAGCACTTTCCTAAAACTCTTATACAGAGAATTGTTATTCTAATTTACAATTTGGTGCATTTAATAGTTGTTATAAATTGTCTACTTTAATTTTTTTTCTGATGAAACGTATAAATGAGAAATTAAGCTATAAAATTTTAAATTGTAATTTCGGAATATTATTATAGATTCGAATACTGAACGTTTGCTTTTGTTTCATGTTTCTAAAAAATAATCAGAAATTTCTTAATGATAATATTTACTTTAATTATAAGTTAGGTCATGAAAAACTTTTATTAGTTGAATTAAAAAATGATGTTTTTTAGATGTTCATTTTATACAATTATATAACTGTATATTTACCATATATTCAGATATATTTTTCTTGTTAACTAGAAATTGGCACCAGTGTTAATAGATTTATGCTAATATTGCCAAATTTCTATCAAATCTTTTTAAGACCTATAATTTTATTTTTTAGGTACTAAAATACAATTCTTTTTAATAATTGAATATTATTCATGATAATCTATAAAATTTGGGCAAACAAAATAATTAATATCTGAAACCAAACTCATTTTAAATAAAATACAAATTTCGTAATAGTGACCTTTCCCTAAACTTAAATTTTCAAACATATAAAACTCATTAATATTGAATTATAAATTATATATTGACTTTCCGAATGCATCAACAAATATTTTTTGAATTCAGAGAAAAGTTGTTTCTTTGCTGAAAATTACATCGATAAATAGTACGATCATGTTTCATACTCAAAATTCCTACTCCTTTTTTCAATGAATCCCATATTATATTTTTTGAAAACTATTAAATAAAGTTTCTGTAACAAGAACTGAAATATTTCCTTATTAGACACGACTTCGTCTTTTTTAATTTCATGAATGATTCTTTAGAGTCAAAGATAGAATACTGTATTTAACCCTAAGAAAGAGGGAATACTTCTTTAACTATGAATTATTCGTTTGTCGATAACAGAGTTTTCCTGAAATTAGTTCCAACGTTTATTGGATTTTTATAAATGTTTGAGTGAAGTTTTGCGAAGTTGTTTTCTTCGAGCGGAACTAGGTAATCATCGAAGAATAAAATTTAATATTGGGAAACTAAAGTTGGAGAACTAAAATCGGAGAAGAATTGGAGGAATTTGGGGGAGAGGATGAATAAGAACTGGACTGTTTAACTAAAAGAAGCATAATTTAAATAAACTTTAACATAGTTCTGCATAATTATGGAAATATTCAGAGACATTTGCAATTCTTAAACAATAAGAAAATGCCCATAAGACTGTTTTCTGAAGATAATTCCAAACCTCACAGATTTTCTAAAAGGGTTTAAAAATAAATGTTATTTTCAAAGATTAACTAAATAGTCATTAAAATATTTACATAGAAAGATTAAATTTTATGAAATTTAAGGTAAAACTAATGCAAATAAAGAAAACAACACTTTTTGTATTTAATTATTTTAATGTCCCAATTTGAAACAGATTGAAAGTCATGATTAGAAAAATGATAAAATATGAAACACGATCAGATAGCATGAGCATTACTGGAACTAGTTTTCCTCTTTATATTTTCATGTCACACTGGGGAAAGAAATTTAGAGCTTGGAACTACATTTTTTGTGTACTACAAACAATATACGATAGACCAAATAAATGAGGATAAGTTCAGAGGTGAAAACCTTAAAACATTATATTTGGATAACCACAAGCGTGAGAAGACCGAGGCAAATTTTAAAAGCGATTTTAAAAGAGGGTAT
>JAOUZG010030082.1:9083688-9137264 GCA_026289955.1 Argiope argentata
GATAGATAGATAGATAGATAGATAGATAGATAGATAGATAGATAGATAGAAAAAAATGTTTTAGTTGTATGTAAAAGAATATAAAACATATTTTTTGAAAAGTTATATATGTTTTCACTTTAAAACATTTCGTATTAAATAATGTAGGTTTCATACTTGGAAGTTATAAAATAAACTATAATTTTAAAAATTGTTAAAGAGCTTACTGGTTATTTATCTTTAAAAGTCACTGAGGAAAATGTGTTAAAACAAGCAAAATATTTTTTAAAAATTAAATCAATACCTACATATATCAATAAAGAATTTTTATTTTAGTTACTTTTTCTTAAATAATTGCAATTAATATATTAAAAAAAACATTAAAAAGTATTGATTTTCCCAAGAATTGAAATGCTATTCTTCACTTTCACGAGAAAAATACTAAAATCCTTGCATTTTACCAATTGCGCTACTGCCTGTTGATTTCAATTTTCATTGCAAGCTGCAAAAATTTATTTAAAGTATTAAAATGTAATTTAATTTAATTAATGAAATACTATTCCATGACTTATGGGAAACATTTGAAGAATATAATCATTCGCTGTTTAGAATTTATAATTCTAAAAAATACAAACTAAAACTGCTATTTTCTTTTACTTTAAAGATTATTTTCAGCATTAAATTAACATAATTAATTTTAGGTTTAAAGCATTTAAACCTCAGAAATATGTTGTCCCTTAATTCGAAAATTATATTTGAGTCGCCAAGTTTTTAAAATGAAAATGATATATGATTTTAAAAAAATTTGTTGCTTCTTTCATTCTTCCTTGATAAAGAATGTTAAGGCCATGAAACTAAACACACAGATGAAACCGCGAACGTAAAACGGATATACATATTTACATCTCTTTCCAAAGGGAATCATCATAAAATAAAATTTGTAAATAAAGTTTACGGTCTCTCAATATTAATGAATTAATGACTAAACATATAGAAGTGAAAATTTGATAGAAATCTACATATAAAGTGTTATATTTATTTTCCAAATTTCTTGAGTCTAAATTGATTTTTATAAATCGTGTTCACAGAAATACAGATAGACATAACATCAAAAATGTTATTTTAGGATTTTAAAACATAGGGATTCGTCAAAATCCGAAGTTGTTAATTACAATACTTTCACTTTGTTCACTTCGTATACGATAAAGGAAAGATTAAAAGTTATTCTTGGCTCTATCATTTTTAAAATCTTAAAGAGCAAGTCATATCTAGGCCTTCCATCCCACCCGAAGGCACACGGATTTAAACCAGTAGAGCTGAATGACCGGATGGCCACCACAGCAACACAGGTGGGAACTGTGATTGAGTCCTAATGGCTATCACTGGCCACGATACAACCCACCCGTAGGAAGTGTGTCCCGTCATTGATTTTAAAGAGCCTCTCACCCATCTATTAGTATATAATCCAGGGTAGTGAGAGCCAACCACCATGTTGGAAGCCTCTCAGCCTCATTTTGAGATGCTCCCTGGGGGTAATCTTAAAGGGTATGAAAGAATTCAACAATAAATTTGTAAATTGTCATCGCTTTAATAGCCAAATGCCACTTCTCTTTAAAGTTTAAAAGATGCAGAAAGCATTTTTTTGTTCGTTGGTGGTTTTATTTCTACACTACTGATGTGTTTTGGTCATTAGATTAAATTATTGATCTAATTACCATAGAGCACATCATGTCAAACATGACATTTTAAAACACAGGAATAATCAGGTATTTAGTGAAATTTCTACAATTAACGTTAAATATACAGTATACTTGATAACAAACTTTATCAGTTCATGCAAAATTTTCTATTATTTAGAAGTTGATGTCCTGATTAGCAAGCATGCAAATATTCTGAAAACAAATCCCATTCGTATGCTGTATGTCTGCAAGACGCTTTGGTGAAACTGAAAATAATTAACTATTATATTAAAATCAAACCTTTATGAATATAAAATGAATTATAATAGTAAACATATTTAGAATAAAAGTTACATAATTAAATTTATTGTTGTTGTTATTTATGGTACTTGCCAAGGACAAGCCTTGCTGATACATCAGCAGATTTTAAGCCGCATATATACGTCACTTGTTTTACAAGTAGCGTCATCTAGGGCCAAGGGTACGACTCAGCTACACACATGCCACAACCCTTTTTTAAGGGGCGGACTTCATTCATGCAAATTCATTCACTCATCTCAGATCGTAATTTAGACCTGACACAGAGAACGATCACCTCTGGTCCAGTACCCCCAGTGGTATTACTCTCGTCTTGGAGGAATTTGCGACCACAAACAGATTTAACGAGCACCAGCCACCACACACAAGGGGAATCTTTCGTGATAACCGTATAATTCGTGATAAACATGTGAGATAATATTAAGAATTTAACGTTTGCCTATACAAATTAGATTATTTTTGTATTTTTCTGAAGCTTGAAAACATGTTGAAAGCATAGTACTTTTTTAAGATAATTTTTAAACTTTCAACTGCGTTTTTCAAAAAAAAAAAACACTTGTTAGATTTTCCTTTTCTTATGTATTCTATTATTTTTTTATTTGTTCTTAGAAAAGATAAAGGCAGAATCTTTCCGAGTGACTATCAATATTTTCTTTAAAATGATTAGCATCAAGAATTAATGATAAATGGAAATAATTTTCTCTAGCCAAAGTATTCAATTATTTATTTATTTCAATCATTCACTGGAATAATTGGCAAAAGGGAGTTTTTTCTTTTAAATTTAATCCTCAACTCGTTTTTTTTTAAATTAATGACTGGGCTTTATATGGTGAATCACATTAAATGTTTTATTTTATTCATGAGTGGAACATTCTCCGGTGTTCTTAAGTTTATTTTGCTTTTCAGTTCTGTTCAGTTCCTTTTAATTTTATCATTTGCCTTAATCAATAAATAATTTTTGTGGTAATGTAGCTTACAGTTCTTTGATTTCCGTATTATTTCTTTTTTTTATTTCTTGAAATAGTTACTATTTTTAGTCTTTATTACATCGATAATTTAAATATAAGTATTCTGATCAAACTGTATGCTCAATTTTGTATTCACTTCAGGAAAAAAAGACTTTTTACATGTTATATATATATATATATATATATATATATATATATATACTAGCTTTGAAATTCAATTTTTATCATTAATAAATCTAATGTCTCAAAAATATAAATATAAATTTTATTAAAAACCTAAAATTCAATTTATCAAAATTTATATCAATTATTGAAAAAAAAAATCACAATGTGTACATTTAAGATATTAGCAGTGATTTTAATTCCTCATATCTCATTTTTAATTTGATTTGTTTCATATTTGCAAGTTCGGATTTTTTTCATTTATTTTCTTATATACTGAAGCTTTGAAATACTGGAACTTTTTAGAATGGCTATTTATACTGCATTTTTATACTTTTACACTGGAGGTTTGAAATACATTATGTATGTGATTGATTCATTATTCATTTATTGTGATAACGGAATTATCAATTAATTGATCAATAAAATGGTTGTCCACTTGGAATCAGCCAACAAGAATCCAACTCTGAAAATGAGTTTAAAGGTTGTGTACCATTTGTTATAAAGAGATATAAATTAAAAGTCTAATCAGTAAAAAAATGATTAATACCTTCTTTTTTACATATAAGAAATCAAATGGTTTTAAAGTTTTTTAAATACTTTATAATGTGAAAAAAGTTGAAATTTATTAGTTATTTATGAGATGTATTTATTTGCTTAAATGAATAGAAACTCTTGTTTTTTCCGAGTTTCAATTATAGATAATATTACATTAGTTATCTGAATAATAGAAATATGTCATTTAATAAAGTTCGAACTAAATTTTGCTTTAAGAATATCTCCAGCCCCTTTAAAAATTCTCCCAATTTTTTCAATACGTATGCTTACTGATATATTTTAACTTCTGGTAATTGATACATTTTTAGAAGCATTTTTTTTAAAAATATCTTTAAGAAAACATTAAAAATTAACTGTTTTATGCCCTTTTTAAAACGTCTTCTCATATTACAATTGCATTCTTTACGCATATTCCTTTGAATTACCATTGTTTATTTTATATTCTATTCTAAATAAAACATAAGCTACTTTGATTTCAAATCTTAAGATAAAAAACATTCCTCTGTACTTAAGGAGGAAAAATACAATTCTCTAAAGATTTTACTGTAAAATTAAATAAACAAGGGCTTTTGAGAATGGAATTGAAATAAAATTATAAATAGAATTAAGAATATTTTAGAATTTTCTGTCAAGACTAGGATTACATTTGAAACATACATAAAATTAATGTCTTCTAACTAAGATCTCAAGATAAATTATATGCGTTTAAGCTTTGATTATAGGAAAAATTCATAAGTTATTTCTCCAATTCCTCAAAAAAATGCCTTTAAACTACCATATATGGCATATATAAATTTTTGAAGTTTGAAATGAGAAAAAGGAGTGATTTCTTTTATATATTTTCATTGAAACTTTAATTAATTAAAAATTAAAATCGATTACACCATGTTTCTGAAATGACTTCTGATAATGTTATTGCTCAAAAATAAATATAACGTTTTTTTCTTTTTAAATATTTTTTATTATACTATTTTTATAATCTTGCAAAATTATGCTAAGAGTTAGCATTTTTTTAAAAAAAATAATTTTTTATTCATTTTGTAAAGATTGATACATTCTTACGCTAAAATTCAAACCAGTGCATATTTTTCTCATTAAATACGCCATTTCAGGATTTTTTTCCACCATTGAAAAATAAAGAACACAGATTTTGTTTTATATCAATGAAGTTTACAAGATGGATATAAAATTTAATTATAATGCCCGAAGATAGAAAATTTAATGACTGAAACAGTTATTTAAAATTTTAATGATAAAAAATTGGTGTTTTTAATGATTTTATCATGCCATGGTACCGGTCTCCATTAATAGGTATAATGCAAATAATGTAGAGAATATATGTAAGGTTATTAAAATATCCCATTCTTTGTCTTTGGAAATTTTAAGGATTTATAGTCATAGCGTCATATCTAAACGATTAAACTGTAATTAATAAAAAAAATATGTATCAACTGTTTGATAAAACTTCTCATGAAAAATTAAGATGAACCATCTTGAGAGATTTACTTGAACTTTTTTGTCAAAAACAGTCCGTTTACTTTGTTTTTTTAAAGCCTTAATCCTTCACACCTTTCCCTTTCCTGCATCATAATAAATTTATGAATCGTCTTCAGTGTAATGAAAAATTCAACGCTGTCTTGAAAATAGAACAAAGACGTTGAATAACTCGTTTTTCTCTTAACATTCGTGTGTTTCAAGTGTACTTAAAACCGTCGTTTCTTTGTCCTTTTTACTTTTATTATTCCTAAAACCCATTTATTTATACAAATTTCGCATTTTAGAAAAGAATAAGAATAAGAATTTAAAAGTAAGAAATATGACATTCTTGTTCCATTCTATTAAAAACATGGATAATTGGGATATCATTTTAATTCTTCTGCTTACGGAATTACCATTGAGAGAAATTGAGTAATTAACTATTTTCTATGGTCAATTTTCTGCTCATAAAATGGATACCTGATTTCTCACCTGCCATTTTAAATCTGGCATGATTGAAACTGAATAGAATTTTCATACTTTCGTACACAAATTTTTAACAAAATTTCACATTTTAAAAAAGAATAAGAATAACAATTTAAAAGTAATAAATATGAAATTCTTGTTTCATTCTATATAAAATATGGATAATTGGAATATCATTTTCATTCTTCTGCTTACGAAATTACCATTCAGAGAAATTGATTATTTTTATGGTCAATTTTCTGCTCATAAAATGGTTACCTAATTTCTCAAATTCCATTTTAAATCTGGTATGATTGAAATTGAATCCATTTTTCGTACTTCTATACACAAATAATTAGAAAATTTATTGTATACAGAAATTTTTAGCCCTGTTTATTTAAATCCTCTGGAAAAAAATAGAGCAAGAGCGTAATGTTCGTTATTCTTCATTGTAACTGTAACTGTTGATTGATTGCTCTGTATTTCAGCTGTAATTGGAAAGTCTATTAATAAACATTACTGACCGCTCGTTAGTTAACTGTTGTGTATTTGACAGGCTGTTTTCAGAAAGATGGCATTTTTATTAATCTACTGTAGTGGTTTCTATCGATTGCGCTTTATGGTAAAAACAAATTTTTATTTGAGTAAAATATAAGTGATCGTGTTCTCTTACAAGAAATGAAAGGAGAAATAATTTCTTATACGATCTAATTTTCAAAACTCTGCAGGTTTTGTTCTGAAAGTTTGTTCTGCCTGTGAGTTTTTCCAAAATTTCCTCGATAATTCATAGTACACAGTCGGGTATTCCTATTTTTCACCTTCCCCGACAAATAAAAGCCCGCGATAAGCATGATTTGGAAGCTTCCATAGAACTGTTCTCTCCAGCAACATCACTTATTAAATTTCTACTATTAGCTCACACTCTCCCTAAATATATATATCTTGTTCACATTTTCAATCGTTAATAAAATACTTTTTATTCATCCATTCAAGTTAAAATAATATTTTTAAAACTTGTAGTGGATGATATTTGATTTTAATACAGTTTTTTCAAACTATTAATTAATTAATTTTTAGTAATTAATATTAATTCATTAATTTTTATTAACTAATTACAAATTAACTTTCTCGATAAATAACGAATAAAATTATGACAATAACGAAATTCTCGATAAATAACGAATAAAATAACCAAATAATTAACGAATACAGTTTGTTTTTTCCCCATAAACCGGCACGAGAGATCACAAGGGGTGTTCACATAAAAATATATGAAACGACAGTATGGGTATAAATAAAGACTTTTTTCAAAGCATACACCCAGGCCTGAACATAGCTATTGTATTAATTGAGGAACCGAGTGATTTCTTTTTTTCTAGGATTCCTTCTTCAGAGGATCAAACACATGAAAATTGCAGGGTGACATGTCCGGGTAGTGGGGAGGATGGTCGAGCTGCTAAAACTTGAGTTTGGTTAGTTCCATGGGAACACATGATATCATTGAGCTCACTGACGGAACCCTATCCTACATGAATAGCCTCGCTCTTCATTCTTACTGGAACTCCGTAGCATTCAGAGTGTCTCATAGAACACATGGGAATAAATAGTTCTGAAAAAAATTCTGAACATGAAGCGCTTCAACTCGGATGGTAAACTCAAGGAAGCTGTGAAGGACTGGGTCTGGTCTCGATCAAAGGAATCTGGAAACACGCAGGACTTCGGCTTATTAATCATTAGGATCGCTGTGCTCAGGCCTATGGTGTATAGAATAATATCTTTCTTTATACCTAATAACCAATATATTGTGAGAATTTTTCATTCTGATATCATTAAAAATGCTCTTATTTATCACCTCTTCCTTTCGGTACAATTTAACTTGAATAGCAAAGGAAACTTGAATAGAAAATTTATTAATTATATAATAAATAATTAATAAATTTTGTATTCAAGTTTACAAATTTCTATTTTTGATATAATAAGTTTTCTAATCAAGTTCTTATAAGTAAACCTATCCTAACATATGTTTACTTATAAGACTTTTTTAAATAATTGTAATACGTCTATTTGCTACTCTGCGTTACTCGAATTTCTCCTATTTTTCTAAGTGTAAATATGCAATTTTTGCTTCTATGAAATTCTTATATATTGCTAAAATTCAATCAATATATTCGTTATTTAGTTTCTATACACTTTTCTTATATGTTTTTTTATATTACTCGCCAATGTACGTGCATTCTACAACTATTTCTACAAGCAGAAACAGTAATTGTTAAATAAATAAATATTTTTTAAAGAACATTTAAGTTCAGCTTTATTTAACTTACTTATCTTGAATATTAAGCTGGTGTTTATGGGTTAACGCTGAAATAAAATTCTTTGAGTTGACATCTCTGGCTAAAGAACAGTTGTAACACTCCTTGTGAGGCACTTAAGAGAGAAAACCAAATGAAGCTAACTTCATTATACAAGTTTCATCACCTTCTTAAGTAGATGACATTAATTACAGACACATTTTGAAACAGTTCTCGCGAGATTTCATTTGTTATTTAAAATAGTTTTGAACGAAGTCGCTCTTTATGTGAGCAAAAATTACAAATTCATATTTTGTCACCTACCATACGTTGCTTTCAGTAGATTTCACACAGGCATTACAAGTATAAAATAATAATACAGATTAAAATGAAATCTGCTATGCATATTTCAATGTAAAATGTCAGAACATCATTTCTTGAACGGCCAAGCATCACGTGCACGTGCAAGTTAAATTATAATTTTAATTATTTTTAATTGTTTCATCGATTGAGTCACCTTAGTACTGCTAACGATCCAAAAAACTTTGTATCGCATTTATTGTTTGGAAGAATATCACATTTCCTATTTATTTAATTTCATATAATCACGTGCTCAAAATGACATTTTTCTGGGTTTTGTTAGCTGTAGTCGTTAACTTATTTTTTTAAATCAGAGTTTTTGCAAATGCGATGGCAACATGTGAAGCTGATTTTTTTAGATGCTCGTGCAGATAATACGAGTTTTTGCTGACGTTACAAAACCTCATTCCTGAAACAATATCATGTTCTGGTATGATAAAAATTTGTTTAAAATATATATGATACTATTTAAAATAATTTATTTATATTTAAAATATTTTTTTAACCTTGCTTTTGTTTTTCACATCCAACAAGTAATGAAATCCAAATTGAACATCTTGCGCCATTGTTTTTCTTGTACTTCTACTCAAATGTTATTGATTACGAATATGAATTTTGAAATTTCGAATAGTAAAACAAGTCGTATGCTTCTTGAATAATAAGGTGCTTTATGTGTTCTTAAATTGGCCATAAGGGATTTTAATAAAATTGCATATGAAATCGAATCTTCAATGTGATTTATTGTTCTACAAGTAGTAAGAAAACATTCGAATAAATAAGACATCAAATATTCGGAATGTTAAGAGTATGTAGAAAGTATCGATTGAAATTTTTTTTAAAAAAATTAAGTATCTTATTTAAGGTAACAAAAGATAAGAAGAACATAAATTCGATAAAATAAACATTATTTTATGATGAAATATATTGTTTTGGTTTTGTTAAATAAATTTAAGAAGGCTATGATTTTTATAATACAATTAGTAAATATGAGAGAAAAAGCCAGGAAGCAATCCTAATAAATCTATTATTATGGATTTAAGATGTATAAATAAAAAAATACTATTATATTGCTCATGTGAAAAACATAATGAGAGAAGTATTTAATTTAGTATCGGAATCATGCTTTGACTGTCTACTTTTTTCACTCCTCTAAACTTACTTGCGATTTTCCCATTCCCGTTCCATTGAAGAAGTTTCTAACAGGTCACAGATTCACTTGTGACGAGAAGCCAAGAAGGCGGTCCGATGGTGGTTCCAAAGGTAGCCGGAAGAATTTCGCCACAGAGTAATCTCTAATTTAGTGCTGCGACGGGACAAATACCTGAACCGATGTGGTGACTATGTGGGGAAATAATGTAAGGTACATAGTACACTACGTATATTTGTAAATATCTCTATGTACCGGTTTTAGGCGAATAAAAAATAGGCGAAGAGACTTTGATTTGCCCTAAGAGACTTTGATATAATAGAAGATAATCTTTATATGGTTATATATAAAAGTTGAATATGTTTTTAATTTCAGTTGCTAAGATTACGTTGAGCTCTGAAATAAGATCTAAAATATATTCTTGCAGATATAATATCTGTTAAGAAGTTACATATTTTTGAAACCTTAGCTGCAATGATATAGATTTTTTTAATGCTTTTAAGATCGCATGTTTTACAACTTTTAGATTCGGAGGTTCATAATCGACTTTTCTCACAGTTTTTAATAAAAGCTCTGATTTTTTTTAAAAATATTTTTTGGTAATAAAGAGAATATTTTAATTTGTTAGAGTTTTAATCAATTAATATATTGGTTTTATTTAAATACTAATTGGGGAAAGGCTTCGTTAAGTCGCATCCACGAATTATAAAGTATTTTAAATATCAAAAAGTTGAAAGTATATAATAAATAACATATTTAAACTCTATTTTGTTAGAACAGCAAAAAATAAGAAATATTTTTTTATCGGTTACTTACTTTTTCTTTTTTATATGTAGATAAAGGTATTCTTTTAAAAAATTATATACTTATTTATTATTCATTCAGTGTAGCAAATTTTATAATCATCCAAATCAGATTTCTGATATTAAAAATGAGCGAATATTTAATATCAGAACATTACAATTCCGTTGAGTTAAAGCCACCACAAGAAATTCTTAGTTGGTTATGCGGTTTTTACTGAGTAGCCAACTATATAGATAATGTTTAGATCATATAGTATGTGCAACTTATGTAACTTTAAATTCCTTGTTTAAATTCAAAATATGATGAAACAACCTTAGGTAAATTCTAAATCTAATGAATAATTTTATACTTTTTATGAAATAAATAAGTTATTTTTTTTGTTGTATAACATACAATCACTTATGAGTTCCACAATCCCTAAAAAATTCTAATTCAATAAGTATTTTAAATTTATATTTTCATGGCATTTTGATGAAAACGTTTTAAAGAAAATTGAAAATTTGATTTTATATTATTTAGATTTTAGGAAATATAAATGTATAGATATTTTAAAAAATTAATTTATCAGTATCAAAGTTTTCCTGTGCCTGTCCACATTCCCTCTGAATATTTTAAGGCAATTTTATAAATCATTCAATCTTCATTTTGAATTATCATTCTTTTTTTTTTTAATTTTTTAACTGCGTCATTATTATTATAATAGTATTAGAAAATCAATTTGCCAATTAATTCCTTACGTATTGATAGTTTTTTTTTTGTATCAATATATTTACAATGCCAGTTTGCTATTGTAAAGTTATTAGTATTTTATTATTCAAAATTAAAACATCAATAATTTTTTCATGAAATTTTGGTTTATTTACCAGTGGTGCCACCTGGTGTTTAGATTTTAAAATATCGGCTTTAACATTCTACGATATTTATAGTAATTAATAAAAATCTTTAAAAAATATGATATTCATAACACAATTAAATATGAAATATGAAAAAATTCATGACACAATTAAAAATTTACATTTTTAACAAATAAATAAGTATGTTCTAAGATTTTATTTTTTGAATAAATAATTTTTTTCTCAAACTGAATGAATCCTTTGAAAAAAATATTTTCTTTTGAAATTCTTATATATCAAAAAACTTAAAATAAATGTTCCATTCTTAATATGAAAAATGAAAAAAAATTAAGTCACTGTTTTTTTTTTCATTATTGTATCATTCTTTTAACTACGAATATTAAAAACTTTAACCACATTTTAAATCGTCCAATATTTGGATTATAATTATCTCCAATTTAGGTAATGACTAACAAATAAAGAATTCCACTTTCCTTAGGCGTTTTAGCATCAATTACTTTAACAAATTTTCATTAAAATAAATGTAGTAAGCTGTATATTTTCTTCTCTAATTGGATGCTTTAATGTTTTGGTTTACATTTTTAGCTAATTATCGAAGTTAAATCACCGTTATGTAAGCAATAGTTCAATAACTTGAACTTTCGGATTTTATAAAAATAATAAAAGATGTATAATAAAAGCAATGGTATTGAATTATTTGAACGACATCGTTTGAATTCGAAAAGAACAGAAAATGTAGTGAAACGTAAAGTTCATTATAAATTAATCAATATGGAAATTGTTTTCGAATGTATAAAATGTATGTAAAACATAAAAGGTTTTGGAATATATAAGTGACTTTAATTCAAATTGTAGATTATTTCGAATAATTCAAAAATTGATGCCCATTGAGATTATCAGAATACTTTACATTATTTGAATTACATTATTTGAATGTATTTATGAAAGTAGACATATTTCAGAATTTCTCTCTCTCATAAAGGCACTTATTCTTTCAGTTTTTGAAAAAATTTCAACATTTCTTTATTTTTTTTTTAAAAAATTGTATCCAGTTAAAATTATTTTGGGTAAATGAATTATTGATTTTTGGAAGTGTAAAATATGAGAAAACTAGTCGCATATGGCGACCACCATTTCGATGAAAATATTGGGTACTTACGTATTATACCATCTTCGCCAACGATCACCAACAGTTTAGTGAATTATCAGCGACGGATTTAAATTTGGCGATAAAGATAAACTTATTACACCATTGCTGGATTGCCATAATTGGCGGTTTAGCAGCTCATTGGCGACGACTTCAAATTTGGTGATAAAGATGAACGGTATAATATGTAAGTACCAAATATTGATTATATTTTATTTTATTTTAAGCATGAAGATATATCTCATGTTATTGATTACGAGATATTATTAGATAATAATACAATATTGTTTTTATTTCTAATTAGTCAAAAAATTAATAATAACTTTATTTTTTTATTGTGCACATGATATTTCAGGTGAATTTTTTTAATAGAGTTCAATTCCATGGTGTCATAATTTAAGCTAAAATGTAAATGGTAGCTTCATTTATATTTTGAATGTTATGGCATTGAACATTTAATTATTTTTATCAATATCCTAAGCAGCACTGAAATTTTTTAAAAAAATGCTTTATTTAATTTTCAACTGCTCTTTTGAAGAAAACTGTTCTATCAGATAGTTGCTGAAGCAATGAAAATAAATTGAATTTCAGTAAAACAATGTGATATATTGTTGAAAATAGTTTTAAAATTTTTTTTTAATCAAACTATAGGAAAAATCTACATGATTATTAAATACGAATCATTGAAAGACATTTTTTAAAAATATTTTGATAGGTGAGAAATAAAATTTTCCGAATTGTTTCTGAAAAACAATAAAATTTGGATCTAATTTTAATTGATTAAAATTTTAAAAACTTCACTATGATATGTGCATTTCCACCTTACAAAATATATATGTGTTAAATATGGTAGCTTCTTCTTTTTGTATTAAACTGGCCATCCTGCCACAACTGAACTTTTAAATGTGATAGCTATAGGCCAAACGTCCGGACCTGTATAGTCAGGTCTTTACAACTGCCTTATTTGAATACACAAACATATTCATCTTTATTATTATTGAATATAAATAAAAATTAATTAATTTGCTTTCTATCAAAAGATAGGTGAAATTTAACATAAATTTTGCTCCCGCTTAAATAATTTTAGAAAAAAAAATTAATTTATAACTATATTTTATAATTTATTTTTTTAAACAGATTAACTTTTACGCTAATAATGGAACATTAAAATTAAAAAATTTAATGAAAATGGCTGATATTGGGCAATTTCATTTTTACCATTTCATCACCAAAATATATCCTTACATTGCTAAAATTATGTTACGAAATATATTATTTAATAAAATAAATATTTGAAAGGTTAAAGGAAAAAAAGTACATTTGAATAAACTTTCTCAAAATGACATTGTTATTAGATAGAAATATCTTCGAAATGTTCCAAGTGCCTTAATTTTTAATTAAATTAAATGAAATTGATAATAAGGATTTCGGTCAAAAGTTAAAAGAAATGAATATTTCTTTTCTATTTTATATTTCGAGTTTTTTAGATAGTTAAAAGTCCATATTAGTTTGGAAAAACAAAAATTCTATTAAAATTCAGTAAGTGTGAGTAAAAATATTTCTAAAATATTAGCATTTAACTAGAATTAGGAAATTGTAGACAGTTTTTTTCTAAAAAATTTACAATGGGTAATAAGAAAAAACTAAAGTAAGAATCAAAAATCAAATTGTCTGGATTATTTTGAATATCTGAAATATTTATTATTTTTAATTTAAAAAAGATAGTGTAATTTGTTTTAAAATATCTGTTAAGAAATTAGATGTGCATTTTAATACTAATTAATAAAAGTATCAAAATCCGAAGTGAATTATATCAAAAAATGTCAAATGGAGTCCACCCTTCGCTCAAATTAACTAATAGTTTAAAATATTAATAAAATAATTTCATTTTTCTGAGAATTTTAATTTCTGTTTTTCTATTTTCTTCTATAATTTCACACATAAAATTTTAGATATGATAAAAGCAATGATGGCTCACTGTTTGGTTTTTTAGAATTCCACAGAGAAAATTTCTTTTGGGGGAATTATTTCACTAAATATATATTTTTAAAAGTATTTTTTTTTCTTCATTTAACGCCATATCTTTCTTTATTCATTCAACGTATCAATTTCACTAAATATATATTTTTAAAAGTATTTTTTTTCTTCATTTAACGCCATATCTTTCTTTATTCATTCAACGTATCAATTTTGTTAAAAGATAACATTAGTCTTTTATGTATTCATTTTCCTAAAGATATTTCTATAAATGTTCCTAAATAACTATATATTTTCCGGTTATTTTCTACTTCTCCTCCCTTCCTCTCAAATGATTATTTCAACGATCATTAGTTTCTTATTCCTTTGAGACAGACAGTGCATCGCTGGCTAAATGCCTCAGTCAGAAAGTGTCCACGTGCCCAGGTTTAAAATCGATTAGAAGAGCTAACAGATGCATGTGACGGGTGAAATATATCCTCAAGGGAAACAGTGGGGAATCTTTTGAACAGATATAGATGTTTAGGCGATTTTTGTAATGATATCACTTCAACTTCAACAGTACAAGTTTTTTTTAATATAAAGATTGGGTAGCAGAAAATCTTAGTGTTATAAGCTTTTTTCGGAAATTAATGCATATTTTGAAAATATATATTTATATTGAAATAATTGAATTGAAAATATTGAAAAAAAATATTGAAGTATTGAAAAAATATTGAAATATTGAAATATTGAAATTGAATTGAAAAAAAATGAAAAAAATTGAAATATTAAAATTGAATTGAAAAAATTGAAATATTGAAATTGAATTGAAAATATTGAAAAATATTGAGAGAAAAAAATTGAAATGCTTCATTGAATTCCTTCCTTTTCCTTTAGTAGAAATTCCTTCCTTTTCCTATTAGTAGAAATTCTTCTTTTTCCTTTAATAGAAATTCCTTCTTTTTCCTTTAATAGAAATTATTTCTTTTTCCTTTAGAACAAATACCTTCCTTTTAATTTAGTAGTAATTCCTTCTCTTTCCTTTAGTAGAAATTCCTTATTTTTTCTTTAGTAGTTTCCTTCTAGTAGTAAATTCTGATATGAAAGGTATGCAAGATTTCCTTTTGGTAATTTTTTTAAAGTCTTTATTTGGTATTTCTATACACCCGTTTCTTTATAATTAATTATTTTTCTTTGATACCATGATTCAAAAAAATTTCTTACAAAAGAAATTAAAGCAAATCAGAATTTTCTGAATCAAAAATAAAAATTTTAAACATATTTGTAATTTATATCCTTGCTCTAAAATTGTTTTACAAAATATTTATTTTGATTAATGGTATACAGTTTTATTGCTTCAAATGATTTATTTTTAGGCGAGTGTTTTATTTTTTCAGAATAATTTAAAATTTCATTGCTTGGATTATAGAGAGTGAAAATTTTTTCTCGTAAATCTATCACTTAAAAATTTTGAAAAATCAATTTTAATTGGTAAAAAACAATGTTTTCTTTTTTTTAACATTTTAAAATTTTTGAATATTATGTATCAAGTCTAATCATCACCCAATAAATACTTTCAAAATCCTTAAAGATACGCACAGTTACATTTAAAAAATTGCCCTATCTGACATTATTAACTATATTTTATTTTCGTTATTAATAAAGGTACTTTTAATAGTTATGAAATTTAGTTTTTTTATATAATGCTGTAAAATATTATATGAAATACATATATTGAAATATTGACGTGAGATGGTGATATCTTATATAAAAAATCGTCTGCATTTCTGCTTTTAAAACTGTTTTGAGTATGCAACTTCAAAAGTTCTTTAATCAGTGATTGCCTTGAGTTCAGTTTAGTTCAATTTACATAGATTACCGTCCCACTTTAAAGCAACGTTAGAGCTATTTCGGAACGAACCCCACTCATTCGAATTACGGTCAGATGATAAGGATGACACCTGAGTAAGCACTCCCTCTCCAAACGTCCACACCAGAAGGAGGGCATTTGTCCCCCAGACCTATTTATACGTCTGTTTTTTGGTGGAATTAGATTTCAAGCATGAAATATCCGCCTTCAATAAATGCAGTGCACTCTTTTACAAATTTTCTTTGAAGCCCCCACTGAAATGGTCTTACACATTAATATTCAAATCTTAATTATTATGTTAATCCTGCTTTCAATTTTTTTTGTATCAAAAATTATTATTTCTAAAATAATTTTATAAATATGATTAACATAATATTTCATTCATTGATTAATTGTTCAGAATTTCTCTCTGAGGCCATTTTTTTGTTTTAGAGTTTTAAAGTTGATCTACTGGCTGAAAAACCTAAAATGATTTTTTTACATCAGTTAAAGAATTTTATCAATTGAAAGTATATACCTATATTTAAAAAACTGGGTAATAAACCACAACTAAAGTGGACACCATTCGTTTTTATTTTCAAAAAAAATTTTTCATCAATTCAAATACTCATATTCTCTGTATTCATTTTTTTTTTGCTACGATAAGTGAGTTTAATTTTTAATGATGACCGTGCAATTTCAATAATAGCTTAAATTAAATAATTTTCCACATAAGGATTCTTAAAGCTTCTCCGTTTTTGGATTCTAATGGACATAAACCTTCAATATCAAATTACGAGGACAAATCAAAAAGTCTTTGTGCCTATTTTTTATTTACCAAAAACAGATACATAAAGATATTTGCAACTATACGTAGTGTACTACGTACCTTACATTATTTCTCCACTTAGTCCTGCATCTATTTTTACATCATAGGACGAAAATTTTATGAAAATTATCCTTTATACTACATTCCAAAATTCTTCTAACCACAGAATCAAATCACCACCCAAAAATTATTAATCCTTCTTGTAGTTAAATGAAAAACTATTTAGAACTTAGATTTCTATGATGAAAAATGGCGAAACTTTTATAGCCATATTATAACCAAGTCCGTTATTTGGAGCAACGAAAAGCGAAAGAATGTTTTAATTTTCCCAACTGAGTCTTTATGATGGTAAGAAGCATATGTTTAGTGCTGACTCGGCCGATTCTTTATGATTCGAGTTTATCGTACCACGCATTTTATGGGCAGTTTTATCAATGTACTTTACTTGGTTCATGACACCAAACCCCTTAATCAATATGAAGGTTTCGTGCATCTTTCAGAAATATCCATCTCTGCTGAAATTAAGAGAGGTATGTAGTTCTTTTTTATATGAATATAATGATCCATTTGGAGTGTAGTCTTAATGATAAAGATGACAGCATGATTGAATAGAGGTAATCTAATATATTTAAATAATTATATATGTTGTTATATAGACACATTGTATAGTGAAGTAAGAAGAAAATTTTTCCTTTTTGTTTTATTTACATATAAACTTTTGACATTAAACATAAAAAAGTAAATATCTTCTTTTGTTATCCCTAAGATGTTGATCAATTATCTAGTTTGAAGAATACAGAGATTTGAAGTTTCACTTATATAAATAAAAATGTTTCCAATCAGTAGCTAAATAATTTTATTCTAGATTCACTTAATTTTAAGTTGTTCTGTCACAATTTTGTCAATGATAAAGGAAATAAAATTATAACAGTTTATTTTACGAAAATATCCAATCTCTTGCAGTATCGGACTAAAAATAATTACCAATTGAAACTTTTAAACAGATATTAATAACTATTTTTAAAAATATTAATTTAAAAGTATTATGTTTGTGAAAGAAGTTAATTACAAAATCTATAAGGATATGGATAGAAGTTCTAGACTGCGTGCATGTAGTTCATGTGTTTTCTGTTTATAAAAAAAGTAAAATAATCTTGTGGTTTATACAAACTTAAATTTAGGCTATTGAATTTGGGTCCTTACGTATTATACTGTCCAACTTTATCGCCAAATTTGAAGTCGTCGCCAGTGAATTGCTGAACCGCCAATTATGGCAATCCGGCAATTGTGAAATCCGTTGATTTTGATCGCCAAATTTTAATCCATCGCCAATGAGTTACTAAACCGCTGGTGATCGTGTGCGAAGACGGTATAATACGTAAGTACCTGAATTTGTAATAGACTTTGCAAAATGACAACTGATTCACAAATGAGTAAAACATATTTGCAGATTAGGCAGATTGTCCTTTAATAAATGCATGTTTTCAGGGTGCACAAAGATTTTAAATTCAGTATTTGCACTGTTTATAAAAGTTTTTCTCTATTTGCATGGAAAATAGCCTTAAAAACTGAGAGATCAAATATACAATAGGCAACGAATCAGAAAAACAAAATAAAAAATGCGATATTTCTAAAAAACAAAAAATAATTTGTAAATCGACAATTGTTAAGGAAACTTCTACTCATCGCACTGCTTCTGGGGAAATTTCTATAAAGTATTCATAACATAGTGAGAAATACGTTTTTTAATGGATATTTTATTTCTCCTAAAAATGGTATAATTCTTAAAATAATTAATGAAGTTTTGTTAAAAATCAGATCAATTAAATTAAAGACATTACTTAAAAAATCTAATTCTGAAATAAATTATTTTGGTAAAGAATATAGCAGAACTTTTCTTAAATCCGTCGATGTAAGTATACTTAAGAAAGCCGTTACATGTCCTGGGTAAATATATTATTGGGAACCATTATGTTAACATCTTCGGAATTGAAATATACAATTTATATAGTATTCTGAATTTCAATGTTTTGTTTATATGCATATATGTTTCAGTTAAATGCACTTCAAGATTAAAAGGAGAAAAAAATTATTTGGGATTCTATGACATTTATCCTAATAGTTGTTTACTGCATTTTCCCATTTCCCATTTTCGATTTTCTGTTTATTTATACCATATATAAAAGTAAAAACATTATGTGAAATTACACATGTTTTAATAATACAAATGGTTTCAATATGTTACATGAAAGGATATATTCTCCAAAGATAAACGTTCTCGAATCAGCTTAAGTAAAGCGGATTGATTTCGTTGTAATGCGGAATTGGGAGAAAGGATTACAGCCAAGAAAACATTGGAATGGCCAATTTTATGTCTATTTTTTCTGCTAGCTCTTCTTTTCTCATTTCAACTCGGTTTGTATTTCATCTATCAGAATGGATGGAAGAAAAAATTTTTCTTAAAAGAACCATTACGGTGGAGTCAGATTTTTTACAAGCAAGGTTTTTTTCTGTGTATACTTTTTATCGAGTAATATGTTAAGCCAATGAAACAGTGAGTGTACAATTTTTTTAATTGCAAAAATTGTAACTTTTTTAATCAAAATAAATATTTTTTTACATCCATTATTATTAAAAGTTCAATCAATAATTATTAGAATACTGCAATGGTGGAGATATTTAACAAAATGATTTAAGAAATGTGCAGTGTATTAATCGTTGAATTTGTATATCATTGTGTAAATTTCACTGTTTAAACTACATTTGTACTATTTCCTATTTCTAAGACAATTTTTAAAAGAACAGAAAATTATTATTCCTTTAATCTAATTTTTCCTGGTGAAATGTACAACTGATAAATTAATTTACCTATGTAATAATTCCTTTTTTCAATCGGCATTAAAATTATTAAATTTTATGAAATTTTTTGACAGATGTCGCAAAAAATAAGGAGAAATTTTAAAAGCATTTATTTCTTTAATTATTAATCATTAAAATACTTATTAATTTCTTTATTAATCCTTAAAATATTTATTAGTATCCTTATTAATCCATAAAATTATCGAATACCTTGTTGATTATGCAGAAATTTCGTGCATGGTTATTTCGGGTCTAAGAAGAATTTAACTCACGCTTACAAATTGAGAAGTGATAATTCAGTGGATTAAAAAGTTAGCAAAGAATATGACAGTTAAAGATTTAAGTAATTAAGGAAAAATAAAAATTATTAGCATTTTACAATAATTGACTTTTAATTTACTTCAAAAAATTATGTATTTTTAACTGTTTAAAAAGTCTTATTTTATTGCAACTATAATATAGCATAGACATTTGACTATATTGCTTAGATTACCTTTAATTTTGAGATGAAGCTAAATTTAATTTTTCTATCAAGAGAGTTTGTTATAGATTTTGATTCTTTGTAAATTGGTTGGAAAATAATTTATACAAAATTCAATAAACTTATGATTATAATGTTTAAAAATCCTATCTGGATTTTAATTATTATTCTTTTTCAAAATCTTATTATTAAAGAGTGGTTATAAAAAAAATCGAAAAGTGTGACCGAAATTTCTAATTGGTTTTTGTTTATTTGGCAGTGCCTTTTTTGTTTCAAGTGACACGCTATCAATACAAATAAATCTATCTGACGGTATTTTCTAAGTATAACTGTGAAAATAAATTTATTCACATTTATGTTTAGAAAATACCTTCTCCCTATGTTGCAAACTTTAACTAATAGTCATAAAACATTCGGCTAACCATTTCAGTTAAAATTTTTAATCAATACCCAGAACATCAAACTTGTCGGCGTCCTGGCACTGAGGTAGCATGCCTTCTTCGTAATTTGGACATCGAGTTCAGGTTATGCGCGGTTGTTCTTCTGTGTGCTATCTGTGAGGTGTGCGACAGTAACCCCCCTGTAAAAAAGAAGCTGTGCAAGCGGTTGTGATCGAGATCCATGTGATATATATATATATATATATATATATCCTGCCGGCTTTCTGACGCAGAGGTAACGGGTTTTTCTTGTGTTCTGGGAGTCCCGGGTTTGAGTCCCGTTAGGACATGATTGTTCTTCTGTGTGCTATCTGTGAGACGTGTGACTGTTCCCCCCTGTAAAAAGTGGCTGTGCAAGCAAGTGTGGAGAATGTGTAGCTAAGTCATACTCTTGGCCTTCGTTGACGCTACTTCCAAAGACAAGAGACGCTAATTCTATTTAAAATCTCTGATGGCCGTCAGCACGCTTCTCCAAGGCAAGTAACATTAGTAACGATGACAACATAAGTACTTGAAATGTTTTAGATGGGTATAAAATTTCATCTACTTAATCATTTGCCGTTTGGAGTTATCACGTTCAAATACGTGCGAAAATGAAGATACTCTTCAATTCTTTTTAATCTTATACTTAGAGAGAAGCATTTTATATAAAAAAAAAATCTTGATCGCGATTGTTAAAAGGAAGAAGAAATTTAGAAGAAAAGATGATAAATAAATGTGCCAATTTTAATTTTCTTTACTTTAATCCATTATATTTTTATAATTGCAGGGCTCCTTAACTAATCAGTCAAATATGCAAACAACTTCCTGTGTAGGAGGTTTCTAAAATCTGATATTAGAAAGAAATCCAAATATATTTTTACAAACAACAAGCAGAATTCCATCCATCGAGAACGAAATGTTCTTTGATTATTGTGCTCACAAACAAATAGACCAGATGACAGATGCATGAATTTAAAAGCAAAAGCTATTTTTCCGATGCAGTGACATCTGTTGCGTCATCAATTTCTCAAGGTAGAATTTCGGAGATTTCGATGCTTTCTTGCTACACCATTATCTTTTAGTACAATATTTAAAAAAGAATGGAAATATTTAGAAGAAAAGCAGAAGCGTTGAATGAGCGAATCATCAGTCTGAAAACAAAAGGGATTATTGTTTTTAAAAAGATAAAACGTTTCCCCATCAAGCCCTGTCAGAACAATTCTCTTGCAGAGACTGTTTTTCTAAGACATAATTGAATAAAGGTGAAAACAATGTTTTCCGTCGATGCACTAATTTAATCATATACATCATATTAAAGCTTTTTTAATGTTACTCTGCTTTCGATAGATTGGTTTTGTTTATATACATTTACAAAAATACCGAGACGATTTTTATAAAAATTGATGAATATTCAAAGAAAACATGCAAAGAATACTGTATTCCTATAATAAATTATTAATACAATCGCACATCGGAAGCATTCGTCATAATTTAGTAATTTTCTATTCTGACTCATATCTTTTATAATTTGAAAAGCAATTTTATAAAATATAGCTAGTTAACATGAAATCAATTCTAACGAATTCTACATTAGGAACTAACATTATTAATTTATTCTCAATTATTGTATATTATAGGTTGTGCATACCTGCTTTAGGGTCGAATTACTTTCATTTCTACTTTAGACATACGTGCTGTTTAAGAGAATGTGTATGTCGTAAGTAGTTATGGCTATTTGAAAGAAAGATTGATTCTTTCCGTCGTACATTTATAACAATAATCATTCAGCTTATCCAAATGCTTAGTTAACTCCTGTGGGTTAATATAACACCCTTTCCAACAGTAAAAATTCAATTAAAGGAATAACTTCAAATGAATATGAATTAAAATTTCTAAATGTTCACCGAAGGGTATTTGGAAGTAATTTTTGTTATAGGAAAGAGATTGTTTTTGATCATTTTTTTTTCAAAAAAGCTATTTGGATAAAAAGTGTATTTATCTGGGTAAACTTTGATTCATTAAGTAAACATACCTGGTGAAAAAAAATTTAATTATTGTTATACCTATAAGATTACAGCGATGAAAATTATAAGAAACAGATTTTTTTTCAATCAAAATGCCATGATAAATTAGCAATTCTACCCGCACTTAATTTCATGCCCAGAAAAAAGATATAGCAAAACAAATAATTGCTACGAATGTTTTAATAAAGTTGTGTTTTGCACTGTTTAAGAAGACTCATTTTTTAAACTGCGAACATTCAATATTAGAAATAAATTTTACAGTCTTTTTATTTAATTCTAGTTATATTGGATTGCAAGCTGCATTGCAAAAACTACGTGTTTTGACAAAACCTAATTTAGAAATATTTTATTGACAATATGTAGATTGCAACATAATGATCAATCTTTAAAAATATGAAAATTGCGGAAACAATCAGATATTTAAAACCATACGTGAAATAATCAAAAGAAATGAAGACATTTTATAAAAAATACAACTGCTTGGAATATTAAGTTAAGGAAGATTCCATTCACAAACCGGGGGATTACCAATACCTTAATTTTGCAAACTATATTTTTTGCATTTACGTAAGTTTTAAAAGCGTTTCCTTAGAAAAATATTTTTGAAGAAAACTGGCGATCATGACCAGATGCTATTCAAGAGTTAATATAAAATTTTGTAAAGGTGTTCTCTGTAAAATGTATGAATTCTTTATTTAAGTTAATATTTGAATTAATTTAATGTATTAACTGTAAATTAATTAATTAATTCACTGCAAATGCATAACTTTTTTTCTTCTAAGTTAAATATAGAATTGAAGTAAAATTTATAGATATTCTATTTCAAACAAAGAATATTTTTAATGAAAACTTACTTGTAACTTTATTCAGCTGCATCTCAATAATTTTATATTGCAAGAAATATTTTAGTGCCTACGTCAAACAACTGTTATGAAATTTTACTCTTTCAAAGATTTATGGAATATTTTAAATACACTTTCGTCTGTTGTTCTTAGAGTATTGTCGAATTTTCAAAGTCATTTCATCGTATTTCTTCTGCTCTTTTAAAAAAACATATTTTTAGAGTTTAATTTTAAAATATTTTACATTTTCCAAATACATGCATATTTTAAAAAATTAACATTAATAAGTATAAATCAGATACTTTAAATTAAAATTAAAGTATTCTTTTTTAATATTGTCAACTTAATCAATGTGTAGTGGCCTTCTGAAAACATAATTTTAAGTCGTTCAACAACATTTAATATCACAAAATTAATTTCAAACAATTTTCAGATTTCTCCAATAATTAGACATTATTTTTTTCATCGTTGAAAGATAAAAAAGAATGATTACGTTGTACATCTGAGTAGTTTGCATAAGGAGAAAGAAAGTGAAGTTACATTACCACGATAAAGAAAATGGAATTAGAAATTATTTACCAGAAATCTATATTTTATATGCGAATGTGACATCATGGGAAGTCACTCCATTAGTTTTGGAGCCAATTTAAATTATTTTAATACTCTATCTCAAAGAAAATGTTTATGAAAAGGAATATAATCTTTAAAAAATAAATAGATTGGAAATACATTAATTTAAATTTATGTTTTATAATAAAAAGCCTTTAAACAAAATTATTTTAGAAAACAGCGCTAATTACTTGATTAATGTAATCAAAAAAAATTTCCTGAAACCAAATTTAAATTGATTTCAAATTCAGAAAGTCTAATTTAGAATTCTAAGAAAATTTTCGTGAATACATTAGAGTTAACATTCAAACTAAATTGAATTCGAATTTAAAGACACACAAAATATAATTATTTAACAACTTTTTAATGCTTTGCAAATTAATTCAGTAATTCACCACGTTTCTTATTTTTATATGCATTAGTATTACACTTAATTCTAACTTGAAAACAAGTGAGCCTTAAAAAGGTTTCAACAGATATATAAAAAAAGAACGAACACTCTAAAAGAGAAATTGCAACTAAATAAAATTTTGAAAGCAATTTCAAGAGAGACATTTTTCTCTCATCTTAAAAGCAACTCCGGCTTCCATTTCCGAGCTAATTTGAAAAATTGTCTTCCACATATATGCTTTTTTTATTTCAAGAAAGTGGGAGAAAGAAAATGTATTTTCCTATCGAGCTTTTTGCCATAAAATTGTCGTTTTATTCCCGGTTTTTCAGTTCAAAAAAGAAAAAAAGTAGACTTGATAGACGCGGCGTTAATGAGGAATGCAACTACCTGACAGGTTTGTTAACGAACTCTTTTTTCTTGTTTGATGTTGCTATATTAGCTCCTTAAGTGAAGTACGGAGAAAAACACTGTTTATTGGAGAAGACGCTGGAATTTATATTTGGAGAAAAATAAAATTTTACTTCGTATTTTCTGTTTTTTAAACACGTTAATGGTTTTTTCAGAAAGCAGAAAAAATTGTTTACTTGCATATCTTTTTTTTTGTTAAGCTATATGAAGTTTTCAAGAATGAATTTCATTTTTGTTTCTTATAAAGAATACTGATATGTAGATATATTTTCTGAATTAAGTAAGCAATATTTAACATTATACCTCTATATATTCACAATCTGTACTACTATTATAAATGTGAAAGTTTGGATTAAGGGATGATGTTAGTCATGAAGGTAGAGTTGAATGAAATTGGATGAAATTTAGCACATATATAGATTATAGTCTAAAATGGAGCATAGGGTATTATTTATACAAGTTAATTGAGTAGTTAATATTTTATTAATTAAAAATTAACTTTCTCACCAAAAAAAATCTTTATTTTACCTGCTAAATAGTCACTTTGTTATCAAAATCACTTTTTCTTAACCGAAATATGTATATACAGAAATTTACGAAACATAATATTAAATCAGAATTTAATTTGCTGAGTATAAAATACGCTCTAATTTTTTTTTCTCATTAATATGACTATAGTACTAGATAATTCCATTGAATTTTCTCATTCTTGTATGTGCATTTTATTCAAATATTTCTAAGAATATAAAATTTTTCAAATCCATATTACTTTAGTGTGTGTGTGTGTAAATTTGAGTTTTACATCATTGAGGAAAAAGATTGAAAAAGCAAAACGTACTTGATCAAATCTTTCCAGCAAATTCTCATACAAAATATTCTTAAAAAGTTAGTCAAGACAAAAGAAAATCCTTTTCTGTTTAAAAAAAATGTTATTTGGTTGAACTGGAAAATAAATTCATTGTTATTTTTTTGCCGCACAAGCTTCATTTTAGACACTCATTATTTTAAATCGAATGTCTTTTTTAATGTAACCGATGAAGATTATTAGACTTTCCTTATTTGGTTTGCGGACTCATGAGGAAATACATGAAACATTTTAATAAGTAGAATATTTAATTGGAAAGGGAGCCTTATTATAAGATTAAAAGTTTTTTTCTGATTACATTCTGTTTAGGAAATATTAAATCATTAAGAGGGCATCACTAACTGGCAACGAAAAATGATTAAATTGGATATTTAAATATTGACGTCGTTAATTCCCGTCATCTTATAAATGTTTAAGAGTTAAAACTCTGAGACAAATTGTTGAAATTTTCATTTATTATTTATGTATTTGATCTCACAAATATTTAATATTTTATAAAAGTTTTTATTAAAAGAAGTGAAGAATATTCAAATACTTTTAAATTCATAAAAAATTTAATTCACTTCCATAAACTCCATAACACAGCAGAAATGTTATCAACTTTAATAAGAAAGACATTTGATTATTGTTAAATGTTTTCTGAAGTATGAAAATTAAATATTTTTTTCTATTCTTATTCATAATTTCATAGCAACAAAATTGTTTTTTTTAATAAGACAAACCCTTTAAAAGTTACTGCAGTTAAATACAATTTTTTGATGTAAACGTATTTATCTTTCACTTCTGAAGTAAATCTAGTTCTCTTCGTTACAACTACTTGTTAAACAATGACCTTTCCCACAATTTTGATTAGAATTCATTATTCAATTTTCCTTGTTTCCTGGTTTTCATTTCGAAAATGAAAAGAAAATAGTTATTGAGTAAATGAATAAGTCAACTGTTTGAGGGTTTTGTCAGTGGTCTCTTTCTCTTGCTTGATAGAATAATACTAACACTTAATTGTATTTAAAAAGTACAAAATAAAGCTCAGTGAAATACAATTCCAAATTAATGTATTAAGAAAAATATCATTTCACTATAAATTTCTATTTTTAAAATGTGAATTTAGATGATATTAACACGATTTTCTTTGAGGAAGCAAAACATCAGGTTTCGAAGTTTGATTTTGGTGTTACTAATGGACAAGCACGCTGATGGCCGTCCACGATTTTAAGCTGAATGAGCGTCTGTTGTTTTTGAAGCAGCGCCAACTAGGGCAAAGAGTACGACTTAGCTACAAACACACATCACAATCGCTTGCACAGTTTCTTTTTTCACAGGGGGGGACACAGTCACACACCTGACAGATAGCACACAGAAGAACAACCATGCCCGAACCGGGACTCGAACCCGGGATGCCTAAATCAAGAGGAAAACACGCTACTTCTCTGGCAAGACGCCGACACGTTTGATGTCTTAGGTATTGATCAAAAATTTTAACTGAAATGTTTAGCCGAATGTTTTATGACTATTAGTTAAAGTTTGCAGCATAGGGAGATGTTATTTTCAAAACATGAAAACTGTTCGAACTGTGAAACATACTTAGGCAGATTTATTTTTCTCGTTAACGTGTTACTTTTCTTATAACTACTGCCAGATAAACAAAAGAAATGAATGAAGAATGAAAACAAAAAGAAGTTTCAATCACACTTTTGGAGTTTTTTTATAACCATTCTTTTGCAATAAGAATTTGAAAAATAATAATAATTAAAATCAGGATAGAATATTTAAATTATTCAATGATATTACTGATATAGAACATAGAATTGTTATTAACGATATAGAAAACTTATGCTTAATATAAACTATACATATACCAAACGTATACTAATTCCATAATTATTTAGGTAATAAAATTCATGATGCTTAGTTCCTCAGTAGAAAGAAAATGCTTCTATTTATTAAAATATTGCAGATATATGGGCAGAAAAACAAATCATTATACTAACGCTGATTATAATAAGCTTCATTCGAATTTAACTTGATGAAGTCTTTACAGGAATTTGTAAATAAACACAATAATGCTTTTATTACTCAGTTCCATCAAATAAAATTTCACTATGAACAACATGATTTTGTCTTAATTTATCTTTAAAGAATGTTCTGCAGTAAACTTTTTTTATTTGAAATATTTTAGTAGTTTCATTATTAATTTACTTTATCTTTTTTTCTTAATTATTTCAAATCATAATTAAAAAATAATTATCATGTATCCAAATAAGTCAGAGATTAAACAATTTTTGGGTTTTTGGATTATTTCAGGAAATTTTTGAAAACTTATTCATTACGAGATGCTATCCTTTATACTCCATATTTTAACACCTACCCATATCACCGAAAGAACTAACGTAGTGAGAAATCCACAAATACATTCGTTTAAGTATTTTTTATTATTTTATTTTCAAATCTCATATGGATGCAAATTACAAGCAAGAGTTAAAAAATTTAAAACTAAATAAATAAAAGCCTTATTTAAAAAAAACGTTTCTTAATTTTTGATAAAGACAAATTAATTAATTATATTCTAACATCTGTATAACTAAATAAGTTGAGTTTTATTTCTGAAATAGAAGGATGATCTTGAGAATCATTTTTTATCTTTCTGGAAATAGATATTTATCATAAAACTTTTAGTAAACTGATTCATCTATAATTTTAACAGTTACTTAAAACCACAATCATCGTATTTATATCATCGTATTCAATCATTTTCAATTCTTAATCCAAATTTTTTGTAAGTTTAATCCGTATATATTTGAAACTCTATGAATTCAAAAGCATAAACGCATTTATAATTTAAAAAAAAAACTGGAAGAAGTAGAACCAGACATTTTTAATCAATAAAATCTGACCATCTATTTCGACCAACTGTATTTTCGATCCTTGGAAAATTACTAAAAAGAAATTCTTGCCAAGTATTTCACGGCTCAGTGGAAATAAATTTTTCAAGAGATCCTCCCCCCAAAAAAAAGATTGAAGTAGGAAAAGTTTGAAGCAAGAAAAAAAAAAAGAATTTTGGATAAAAACCTTTTTGTTGACGATGATTCTTGTTTTTTTTTTTTTCATTTTGTATTAAAACACTAATTATAATATCTTGAACCATAAAAAATCTAATTAGGCGCGGAATTCTTAAATACTCCAGATATTCTACTAATAAGAGGTCCTTATATTTGTGCAATCATATTTTTAAAATAATATAAAATGTAATTAATACCTTTAGTTCCAAATCCGATAACTCTATAATATATGCTGCTAATGAACACATAGATTATCTCATTAAAAAGGCATGCATTATTAATGAAACAATTAGTTAACATTACAGTTAATTTTTTTCTCACTGTTGAGTTCCTTTTTCTATTTTCGTGTTCGAAGTAAACATTATAAATGTATTTTAATAATTGAAAACCGAGAAAATCATTCTTAATGAATTTGCACATTTGAACATAATATGAGTTGAAAAAACCTTTTTGGTTTGTCAGTATATGAACACGGTGACCAAAATTCGGTCCACAGTCGGTCACAACAAATCCTGTCAGTACTATTACGTTCGGTGGTGGCGGGGTGGTCGGCTGTACACAAGAAGAAGTCCATCAATTGTCTCAAAGAGGATAAGCTAGTGAGCACCTAAGAATTTCTCCAGCCTGATTGGCCTAAGATTGTGAAAATTTCAATTGCTTTAAAAATGTAATATTTCAAACTTCATAATTTGGTTAGACCTGACTGAGAAAATTGGAATGTTTTTTTTTCTTTCTTTTTAATTTTAAAATGTCAAGAATATTTTACAAAACATGATTCTTTCTAAAGGATTGCATAAAATTTATTCATAATTTTTTGAACGATATTTATCGACCAAAATACAATACCACATTATTATGTCACTTATATCATTTTGAAAGGTAGACATAAAGCTAATTTTTTTATTATTAAAGTAATTTTTATTGAAAATATTTTCAAGGAATTGCATAAATTATGAAAATAATTTTGTCGTTCATATACGATGTCCAAAAATTCTGTTTCCTGCACTCAGATTTTTGAAAAAAGGAGCACTTCTGCTCTGTTTAAAGGTTAAATTTTACAGGTTCTGCTACAAAATGTGATACATAATACATAGACCGAGATACATAATAAAGGGAACTAATTAACTAGATATATAATATAATACTGATTAACAGGATATATAATACAATAAACTGCTTAACGAGATAAATAATACAATGAACTGATAAAATAGATATAAAATACAATGAACTGATTAACGAGATACATAATATAAGGAACTATAAACATAATGGAATGAACTGATTAACAAGATAATATGAGCAATAAACTATACAATGAACGAGAAACATGATACAATGAAAGAAAGGTTTTTATATTAGTATTATTAAGGGTTTTATATTAGAGTTATATGACGTATTCAAAATTTGAATTTTAAAAATATTTTATAGATGAAACAATTTAGAGACTGTTGCATAAAATATTTAACTGAGAATATTAGCCCTTAATAATCACGGCGAATCAGGTGGTCGCTAAAAATTGATATTTGTATAAGAAATTGAGGTATTCAAAATCTAAATAGTCGTATGTTGTAATAAATTCTGATTCTAATTAAATATAAAAATTGTATAGTTCTCCTTTATAATTTAAATAAAAATCTAAAATAAATTTTTTAAAAAATACAGCTATAGTCTTTTATAGCAAAGATACATTTTGGCTGATTTTTTAGTTATCCCAGTTATTATTCATATTGATTAGAGATTTATTATTTTTGGGCTAAATTTTTATATCGCCAATAAATATGCATATGAACAGATGTTCATCACATTAAAGTGATGAATATTTTAACTCTTAAATAACGGAGATCCCAAAAAAGATTTTAAAGTATTTATATCGCCTTTTAATGAATAGATAATGAAAAAATACTTTAAAAAGAATATTTTAAAGTAACTTATAGCTTGGAAATAGCTATCTATACATTGGCAACATCGAATTTTAGTGGAATATGAAAAAGACGAATTGTGGTAAATATAGAATTAACTACCTTGTTTTCCTACAAACATGACTTAATTCAATATTTCAGAATGAAATCTGATATTTTTAAACCATACAAATAAAATAAAAAATATGTAGTCAGGATGAAAAATATTAATTAATTTAAATGCTTATTTTCTCTGCCATGTACATGCTGAAAATTGATTTTTAAAATTTAATTTATTTTAGCAACATTAAGCACTAAAATTACAATTTAATTACATAGAATTTCAGACGAGAAAATTGGGCATATTATTTTAAAATTAAAGATCGTTATTTAGCGATTTAAAAAATGACACAACAAGAATTTATAGCAACTTCCATCTTTGTTTACGGATCCTCTGATTTAAGTTTTTATATTTCGAAGATACCCATTTTACTGAATTATCTCTTCTGTATATTTATCTTTAAGAAATTTTATAATGTATGAGAGAAAATCATAACACAATGGGCATGCAGACGGGAATTGTTCTGCTTAGAAAAAATATAGTTATCTGTGTCAACTTTTTCGCATGAAATATTACGTATACCTTCATAAAAATGTATTTCACTTCTGTGTAGTATAAATTTTGTATGGAATACCTTTTTTAATGGCATTCTGAACTTTCAGACAAGATGGGAACGTAAAATACATGAATTGGGTACTTTATATACAAACATTTCTCCCTATTGGGGGATGTATATCAAGTGATATGTTTCAACATGGAAGCTTATGTGAAAATATAAGGTTGTCTACTCAGAGCAATAATGTATAGTCTGAGAAACAAGCTTTTATTTTACATACATCAACCAAACAAGTTGTAGGACAGTATAAAATTTACAGTAGAAATTTGTATTTAATATTGATGAATGTTAAATTTTTTAATAATACTTAAAAAGGATTTTAAATTATGTTTTTATTCAAGCAATCTTCTTTCAAGTAAATAAATTTTTGACCGTAAATTTAATAATTATTTTTAACCTTATGTATTTGATTATTTGCACTGTAAACTTCCTTTCTTCCATTAAATATAAACAAAATTTCAATAAGAACAAGTATTTAATTGATAATCAAAGCTATTAAAACACAAATTCAAAACTTTATTTTTGTAAATCTGCTAATTCATAAATCAAATATATTTTTATAAAAATTAAAACTGTTACTGTTAATTAAATATAATAAATTAAAAAATTATTTTTCGGTTTTCAATGCAAATATGGAAATGCAATAAACACCCACTTTATTGCTCAAAAAGGGAATAAAACGAGAATTTATTTTAAAAGTCTTTTCTGAAAACAGTAAATTAATGTTACATTATTTAATAATGTAAAAAATAAAAAATTTAAGTAAATAAAAATGGTTCTAATTTTTATATTAATTCCTTGATATATTTTATATTCTTCTAATAATTAGAAAACTTTTAAATACAAAGTTTCATTAGATTTTTCTATATTTTAAAATAAATAATGTCTTATTGAATATTTAAAAAAAATAGAATTATAAGCATTTTTTATTATTTTATTAATGATTTATTGGATTAAATAAAAAAGTTCACATTTGACATATAAAATTCACTTGGGATATATGTTATAAAAAGTTAATGTCGCTCTGATAATAAAGTTTTAATGAATTATTTTAAAAAAACGTTACGGATTCAAAATATAAGTACGATAAATAGAATCATTTAATTCAGAAAATTATGTTATATTACAACATTTTGAGCAATGTAATTTTCATTTGAAGAAAATTCCATAAAATCTTAAGAATTGATTGATGATTTTGTAAATTTCATTAAATAATAAATTTACAATGATTTTTTTTTTGACTCAGTAAGTAAATGAATAGTCAGTGACTTATTGATAATAATAAGAGTTGCAATGAAGAAATTGATATTTTATGCAAACTGTTTCTCTCTCTTTCTGTGAAATTACAAAAAATGATAAAATAAAGATTAAAATGAAATCTGCATGCTTATTTCAATGTATCGTGTCAGAACTTCTTGAACGGCCAATTTTTAATTTCTTGAACGGACAAGCAGAATGTTCTCGTACAAATAAAATCATATTTTTATTTATTTCCATTGTTCCATTGAATTAGTAACTTTAATATTGCAAACGATAAAACACACACACGTTATCTGGCCTGTATTGTTAAAAAATATCCCATTTGCTATTTATTTCATTTCATGTAATCACTTGCTCAAAATGACATTTTTCAAGGTTTTATTTGCTGTAGTCATTAACTTCTTTTTTAATCTGAGCTTTTTTAAATGTGATGGCAACGCGTTATTAAAAGATGATTTTTTGAGATGCTCGTGCAGATAATAAAATTTCAATTTCTCACCTACGGATTTTTGTTGACGTTCATTACCAGAATGACATCATGTTCTGACATAATAAAAATCTGATGCAAATAAATTATCAAAAATTATAACAAAAATTAAAAAGGCCGTAATAAATTTTTATTTAAAAAAACATTTTACAGGAAAAAAGGATTTTTTGGACGCCACTGTTATATAGGCGGGAACTATGAGTCCTAAGGGCCATTACAGCTAACGGCACACGCCCTCCCATAGGATTAATAAAAGTAAGTAATCCTTTAATTAAATATTAATGTTTTCTAACAAGAACATTTCTGGAAAGAAAGAAAAATTAGAATGGAACAGTTTGGGTGATGCAATCTAGAAATGTCTTCAAAAATCCTTATTCGGAAAAAAAATTGATTATTTTTATTTATTTGAAGAAAACTAATGTTAAAACTGCTATCTGATTCCAGTTAATATTTTTTTAATTATGAAACTTAACTTTTTTTCTGGTATTGAATAGAAAAAAATACTTGATTCTGAATTTTAAAAAAGTGATTAAGTCCTTTACGACTTACAAAAAATTGTGAAACGTTTCTTTTTCTTCTTGGCAGTGTGTTAATATTTGTAACAAACTGTGAAACAAACTTGAAATTAGTAATATCTAAAGACGTTTTATTAATTGTTATTAAATTATTTTCTTCTGAAAATATTTATTGGTAAGTTTCAAAATATTCATGCTGTTTTATTTATGATTATATTCAATGTTTATACTAAAAATTAGTTTGAAGAATTCATTTGCCCTTTTTAGAACTTTCTTAGAAAATCTATAAATAGTTTGAATGATCTAAAAATCGTTTAAATAATTCTTGTATTGCTGCTTGTTTATTTTATAAATAACTTAAACATACATAACTTTTAATCGCAGCGATAAGAAAACTCATTGAATATTGAAAAAATTACCCTTTAAACAAATAATGTCCAAGTTTTTTTTATTTTTAAAAATATGTTATTTATTTTTTCGCCGATATCAGAGGGTTAATTATTTTGAAACTATAAAAGTGGATATAGGAGATGTGCAACTCAAATATGTATAATTTTGAAATCCTTCATAATTTAATATAATATTTAATAATTAAATCAAATTATTTATATTTGATTCACAAAATTGTTAATGAAGCTAAACAAATTGTAATTCCATAATATGCTTTTAAAAATAACATTTCCTAGGTCACTTGTAATTAATTTGTAAATTTTACATTTGTAAGATTGTGCTGCTTTGTTAGTATTTAGAAGGACAGACAGTTTCATATGGAACTACCAAATGTAAATATGGCTATTTTTTGTTGTTTCTAATGGCATTTGCCATGGACAAGCTCACTGACAGAGTCAGCCAGTTTAAGCCAAGGTTGCCTCTCTTGTTTTTAAGTAGCGCCAACTAGACCTAATAGTATGTCAGCTACTCACGCACCACATTCACTTGCACAGCAACTTTTACAGGGGGGTACATTCACACATATCACAGATAGATCAGAAGAAGAACCATGCCCGCCCCGGATTTGAAACCATCTATATTTTTAATGAGTGGGAATAGAGGACAACCAGTGGATTTTTTAAAAAAAATTATTGCTTCAAAACTATGTGAGATTTCAATTTTTCTATTATCAGGAAGGAAGTATCACTGATAAAAGTCACATTTTTGCACAATTATTATCAAAATATTTGTTTTTTATAAATATCAATTTAATTGTTATGAAATGTGTCACTGATTTTTAGCAATAATCTTGTTGCGTTATTTTTAATCATCCTTCATGTCCTTGTTGCAACATTTTGAGTTCAATGCTTTAAGGAAACTCAATCCCGTATGCAGTTTCATCAAGAATTCAATTGTTGATATTTTTTTTCTTTGAATTAAATTGAAAGAAGATACATTTTGTAAAATATCCGATTATAATGATTTACGTAACTGAAATTGAAATTTTACAACGTCCAAAGGTAACCTTCAATTTGAAATAAATTAACAAAATTAGCTCTGTGATATCACATAAATTGATTCCATTATGAATTTTCATGTAAAAAAAATAAGCAGAAATGTAAAAAAACAAACAGAAAAGATTGAGACTTTAATATTTACCAAAATTAGATTTTCTTTTAAAAAATTGTTTTTTATAACATTTCAGCTAACAAATTCTAGAAATATCTTCAGCAAAAATTAAGGACTTTATTTTCATGAAATTTAAATGAATTATTTTGAATTTGAATCGATAAATGTGGTTCAAAAGGATTAAAATCGTATCTACTAGAACTTCTTATATTCCAAATGTTTCAATGTCAGAAATAATATTTTTTCAGCTCTACGGCTGTCGTTATAGCTTTTTTCAGACATTTATACATTCACTATTTCCATACTACATCAGATGCAGTTCCACGTTTCTCTCAAAAAATTCTAATCAACAATATACAATCGCGTGATATTGATATATTCATGTGATATTGATGCAATCACGTGATATTAATGCAATCACGTGATATTGATGCTATCACGTAATATTGATACATAGTCGTGATATTGATATAATCACGTGATGTTGATACAATCGCATGATATTGATATCGTGTAGTTTTCATAATGAAATTCGATGAAAACTGATAGAAACATTGGTAATTAATCATTCGAAATAACAGTTATTTTTATTCATTCACAAACTAAATAGGAAATCATTTGTATTATTTGTAAAATCATTTGTATTATTAGTAAAATTATTTGTAATCATTTGTATGATTTGTAAAACTTGCATAATCGAAATTCTTGTAATTTTTTCCCATTAGAGTTCATAAATGTTAAACATTAATGCAATTGATTAACATATTTCCGCATAAAAATATCAATTAAATATTAATAAATACAAATAAAATATTCTATTTCTTTCTGAAACTTTAATTACCATTTTACACCTTAATTTTTGCCTTTGTTTATTAACAAACGTGTAATAAAGGAACATTTTTTAAAAATTATAAATAAATTATTCGAGGTATAAATAGTGTATACGAAGTTAATACACATTATTCTCAGCTAGCATTTTGAAATGAAAATTTAAGCGTCGATATTTCAATAATGAACTCTGTTTTTATAATAAATACTTTTTTTGTAAATTAAAAATATGAAAAATGTTGAAATAAAAATATATTCTTAGTAAAATAATTAAAATATATCTTGAAATTGTTTTTTTAGATTATTCATTTATTTATATTCATTATTTAAAGTGTTGTGAAGTGTTTTAAATCTGTTGATGCAATAATAACGTATATATTTTGTCCTAGCCTATATAGATTGAAACCACTGCACATTTTTTACTATCTTCTAGAAACTGTTGTCTCATATTCACTATTATATTAGATCCACTAAGAGTGTGAAAATAATGTTATTCACATAACTAGAATTTATACACATAAATATATACAAAGACACTATAGTTAGATTTTAACCCTATCAAAAAAATCTTGAAGACAACTTTGCTCTTGTCAAGCTACAGAATATCTTGTTTTGAGGTGAAAAGTCTGCTGCTCTGTTTAATAAATGTCAGTAAGATCCTAGAAAATATTGATTTCTAAAATGAGTTGGAGAAAAGCAATCTTTTGCATAGATAATATAGCTTGGCATAATAAGAAGTCCCCGAAAAATGTATGCCCTTTCATTTAATTTGTGGTTTTATGTTTGTAAAGTTGAAAAAAGGTAATCAATTTTTTTCTCTCTGATACGCCAAAGCTTGAAATCTTGTTTGCAAAAAACAATACATAGCAGCTGCTACAAAAAAATAGAAATGATAAAAATATTAAATCAATGCAGGGAGGTACCAAATGTGTCTCTATAAGTAACATTATATTTCATCCAATTAAATTTTAAATTAATAATACACCATTCAATTGAGATTTTGAGCATTGTTATGTTTTGCTTAGTGTTATATATTAACTATATAAACGTTACTAATTCTTATTATGAATAATATCTTAAATTAGCTTTTGCTTATATTATTATCTTACTTTTTGTTCTATATTATATTTGCTTATATTTACTTTTCATCTGCCTTAGTGTTATTATGTTACGTTTGTGATTCTGCATTTTACTTTATTATTTCATATGTTGTTGTTGTTACTTATGGCACTTGCCATGAACAAGCCAGCTGCTCATAAATCAGCAGATATAAACCGAAATAAGCGTCTCTTGTTTTTGAAGTAGCGCCAATTAGGGCCAAAAGTACGAATTTAGCCACACACTCTCCACATTTGCTTGCACAGCCCTCTTTTACAGGGGGGGACGCAGTCACACATCTCACAGATAGCACACAGAAGAACAACCATGCCCGAACCGGGACTCGAACCCGGGACTCCCAGAGCACGAGGAAGAAACTTTACTTCTGTGCCAGAAAACCGGCTTTAATTTCATATACTTTATGTTTTTAAAATTCTGTTAAGATTTACATATTTCGTAGTTTCTAAATTTTCACCTATTCTATGAATTTTTTTGTATTATATTTTATTAATACATTTAAAAGTTTTGGGATATGATGAGTATGAAGGTTTTGGGGGTATTTACTTGATTTGATCTGCTTGTACCGGAATTAACCAGGCTCTTTGTTAACTAGCCACTTGTACTCATTCGATTGGTCAGGTTTCTCTACATCATATATTGCAATCAGCTCCACTTCGTATAATAAATAATAATTAAAAACTAGTTTTTTTATCGCTACAACAGTTATATAATAATTAGGTCATATCTGGTGAGGTAGTGAAACTCAGATTTGTATGAAAAGAAGCTATATACATTATATCGCTTTCCCAATTTCTCTGAGGGATTACAATAATGGAGAAAGGAGTCGCCGATAAAAAGTAGTATTTTTCTTTGGAAAATATTGCATCATGTAGTGTTGATGATGATTTTTTAAGCTTCACCATTAAATAAATCCCCCATCTTAAGATAGGTCATAGTGGTTTTTTATTGCTTTAATTATAAAATAAATGTAATTATAAAAATGAAATAATCTCTCTATTCTAAAAAAATATCGTTCATTTATGAAATAGAAAATTTTAATTTTTAATTCTTCCCAATTAGTTCAATTACGTCTTAATAAATTATTAAATGTTTATATAAGATCTAAGTTTTAATAAATCAATAATAGTTTATATAGTTTTATATATCTAACTTTAATAAATCTATGATAGCTAACAAGTTTATTAAATATGCATTATACCTTATTCGCCAACGGTTTAGTAACTTATTGGCGACGGATTTAAATTTTTACATAAAGATTAACGGATTACACCATTGCCGGATTGTCATAATTGGTGGTTTAGCAGCTCATTGGCGACGACTTCATATCTGGCTATAAAGTTGGACAGTATAATACGTAAGTACCGTTCATTTAGAGATTTTCACAAGAAAATCCAGTTGCCAACAGGTGCCTAAAATATTCTTTGATTAATTAAAATAATTCTAACTATTCTTTCTAATTATCTTCAATCTAATTATCTTTTCTAATTATCTTTAACTATTCTTTCTAATTTATCTTTACCTAAGTCTTTATTGCTAATTTTATAATACCTTGTATCTATACATAAACAGATTAAAATTATTATAGTAACCACAATAAGATTGTCTATATTCTTTTTCATTAATTTGATATTATAAATTTTAAATAAGTAAAATTTTTTATTAAAATACCCTATATCCATCGATTTATTAAAAAATCGCATCCGCTTCCATTACCAATTTAGTGTTTAAGTGAAACTTAAGCTTTATAATAAATATTTGGGTAATCAGTTTCTTATTATTTGTTTGAAAAGGCCAAACACCTTATCATTATTAATGTTTTCACTGAACGATCTAGAATAGTGAACTTTCATTGGCTTAATGAGCCCAAAAATATAAAAAAGATTGAAATAGAATCTGCTATGCATATTTTAATGTATCATGTCAGAACATGATACATTAAAATATGCATAGCAGATTCTATTTTAATCTATTTTATATTTAGTACCAAGTACCAAGTACTCGTTCGAGTTAAATAATATTTTTATTCTTTTTTATTGTTTCATTGTATGAGTCACTTTAGTATTGCAAGCGATCCAAAAAACTTTGTCTCGCATTTATTGTTTAAAAAATTATTTCATTTCATATAATCCCCTTCTCAAAATGGTATTTTTGTAAGTTTTATTTGCTGTATTTAAGAGCTTATATTTTTTAATCAGATGTTTTGTAAATGCGATGGCAACACATTATTAAGAGCTTATTTTTTTGAGATGTTCGTGGAAATAATAATTTATTTTTTTCATTTTTCGCCTATGAATTTTTGTTGACGCCAAAGAAACCTTTTTTCCAAAAAAACATCAAGTTCTGACAGGATAATAATATTAATTTTGAAAACACCAGCTTAATCCGTAAGTCGATTGTAGTGAAAAATCCTGCAACTAATAAATGCGGTTTATTACATAGAAGCTAAAATGACACAAAGTGAACGCAAAGTATTAACATTAATCAGCAATAACCAAATAGGGACATAAATAAACAATCACCTCAATATAAAGACGTCAGAGAAAGATTGCAACTCATTAATATCATTCATACCTCAAGTACGCACTTAAACTGAACTCAACTATCTGTTATCTTCTCTTCGCTTTGTTTCTCGACTTTTTATAGTTTCCATGACAAAGGATTAAATATTTTAGATAAGGTTCAAAAAATTGAGTTCTATTGTAGTTATTCCCGAAATTCTTGAAAATTCTGAGTCTTTCAATTCCGAAAACAAATAGTCATTAAAGTCGAAGAAATAAGTATGCATTATCCATTTTTATGTCTGTATAATTATCTACTTCAAAAATAAAATTACTCTACAGAGCAGAAATATTATAAATTCGTAATAATATTTAAAAAGTTACTAAATAATTAATAATGTTCAAAAAATAAGGTGTTCATGAGTTTGAGATTTATTACAGATTAGAGGCTTATGGCTTGAGTTTTATTCCAGATCCTGTTGTGGAATCTTCATTTTTATTTTATTACATCATGAACAATGTTGTAGCAGAATTTTATATATTTCTTAATGCTCTAAGTTCAATAAAATTAAGCTAAAATTTTAATTATATGAATTTCAAAATCTTTATAAATGTTTGCTTCATAAATTTAAAAAATCAATAAAATAAATGACATTGAAAAATATATTTTGACAAAAGGATAATTATTTTAAAATTATAAATATTATCTTCTAATTTTTTTAAAATTTTTTATTCATAACTTTTGAGTAGTTTTCATTTGAATATCACTTGAATCTTTTTTATGCGATTATTTTTTGAAAAGTTACAACCAATTTTTTATTCGCATAATATTTATTTTACTAATATCTTATATTCTTTAATAGCTTTTTCTCAAAATCTAAATTTTGTTTAGATCTTCAAAAAAAATCCCCTGAAAATTAACATCTAATACGTGCTTTTTATTCTAGTATGTTATCTATGATTTCATAATAACTTCTGCAATTCTTAAATTACGAAATAAATAATCTATTTGATTATTTAAAAGCTTTAAACTTTTTTAATGTTTTATATTACTTATTCCTCGACATTTAACTTAATTAATAATTTAAGAATTTGGTTGCATATTTTTTTAACATATTTTGACATTTAAAAAAGAGATAATATGATAATATTCGAAATCAGAAGATATTAGCTTTATATTTTTCGCTTTAAAAATTAAACAAAAAAAGAAGAATTGCGTTTCATTTTTTACATGACTTTTACTTTTAATTTATATAATTTTGCTTCATAAATCTCTTTTAAATTAATTTTATGGAAAAATTCTTAATTGTTTTAATTTTGATAAAAAAAATTTCTAAATATTAGTCTTGAACATAGTTACGTACTTCAAATAAGCCTTTTAACGCTCTTAGGAGATTGTTATGTTTTACATATATTTATACTAAGACTCATATTACAATGTGATGTCAACATTTTTTTCAAAAGAAACAAATATAAGCTACAGCGGATTTCTTCTTTTTCATTAAAAGGAAAATCTTCTGATTAAAACGCTGATTTCTTCTTAAATGCATATTTTATTCAGATAATTGATATTTTATTGAAATAAAACAGTAAATTAAACATCATATGAAATGAATAAAATATTAAGTTTTGATATATCCTTTTGTGGAAATTCTCATATTTTTTTCATTTAGTTTATTTATTTTTCTAATGAATTTATTATCCCAATTCATATTTTATCTATCTTTAATTATCCCGATTTATATTTATTTTATCTTTAATTAGTTTATTTATGATGAGTTTGATAAATTAATTGAAATGAGTATAATAATGACAAAGTTACATATAGGAAATGTAGTTTTAAAACATATTTTTAATTAATTAATGATGATACATTTGAAAAAATCAACTTATTTGATTAATAGGAATTCCTTTTTAATAATTGCAATTAATTATTCGTAATTTATTAGTTGAACTAAACATTGTTTGTTTTTAAACTTATATTAAAATAAAAAGAGTTTTATATCTATGCTAAATTCAAAATCAAACTCTGATTTTGAAGAAGGAAAAAATATTGTAAATTTAATTTACATAATTTTATTAAATAGGGATAAGATTTTGAATTGTTGCTTATTTTTCTACAATGAAACATATTCTTTCATAAAATACAGTTGAATGATTATCCAATTGAAAAATAGCGAAATGACACTTTATTTATGTGCCAAGATCTGTTTGAAACTTTGAGATATCAATTTATTAAAAAAAAATTATTCAAGTACACATTCAAAGCTAATTGAAAATTATAATATCATCTGGATTTAAATTTACTCAAATAATTCTAAGAAATAAATTTAGTGAAATTACTTTTCACATATGCATATTTGCAGACGAGAAATATTCTCAGTATTTAATTAAAATGTCACCATTCTAAATTAGGAAACAAGTAGACACGAATTCTTAAGACACGAAGGACTAAAAATTTTATTAATGAAATAAAAATATTAAAAATTACTTTTTTAATCCAAATTTTGCATTAAATATAAGCGCAGCAAGAAAATGTTTTTGTGGATTTTGAGTAAATGAAGCAGATATTTCTTGCTAATATAAAATAAAGTCGAGATTGCTATATCTCACTTATTACTCCCTAATTATTCCAAATTGAAATCTTGTTTTTGTTTTGTTTTTTAAATGGACATCAAATTCTCTAAATATAAAAAAGGAAAGAGGGTTTTTTTATTTGGTGAATTTTTATTGAAAAGAAAAACAATTGTGTTTCTGAGATTTGTTGAATTCAATATTCTAATGGAGAGACAGATTTTAAAAATGTAACAGTTATTTTAGTCGGAATGTACTCAGGAACCTTCAATCGTAATGAGATTTTAGATAGATATTCATAAAAGTAGTATTAATATATTCGATTAAAAGGAGTGAAAAATTAATTAATTGTAATATTCGATATGAATTAATAAAAAATAATGATGAAGAAAAAAAATATTTTTAATATAAACATATTTTTTTAAGGAATCTCCTATGCATCATTGTTTTACACAAGTAAATCGAGAGTTTTTAGTGTTGTTTACTCTTAGAAGAAAGATAATTTAAATATTTCATTTTGGTAAAGATGAAATTTAAAAATTTTAATTCAATTTCGAGATCTTAAAATTTTATTTAGTCACTCTTATATACCCTATAAAATGTATTATTTTAATATTTCTAGAAATTTTTTGTAGTTTGTAAGTAGTTTTAATAGTAACATCATATTAAATTTCAGAAATAAGGATAAATTAATTATTTTTTTTAAAAAAATCACGAGTAATAGATTGCAATTCAACGAATATTGTCAAATAATGAAAGAAAGCAAATGGGCCGCATTTAAAACAACAAAAATCTACTTTTAAATATATTTAAAAAAGTAAGTAATTAAAACTTATTGATATATAATTTATTTAAAATATGAGCGTTTAATTTTTTTGAATAAAAAATAAAACATTTTTATTCAATTTAATTTTTAATTTTAATTCATTTTTGAAAATCCTAAAATTTTGAAAAATGAAGTAGACACCCAAATATTTTTATAACAATAATAAACAACATTTAAAGATCAAAAGTACTCTAGATTTTCTTGTTTATAAAAATAGAATTTATTTATCATTTAGAAATTAATTTTTAATAGAAAAAAAAATGAAGGTCCCACTTATTATTGAACCACTGTCAATGAAATAAAGGATTTTGTTCTTGATAATCCAGTTTAAAGTTGAATGGAAAATTCCATCAAAATCAGATTTATTTATATTGAAAGTTTAATTGCTTTTTCTTTTCAATATGATACGAAACAATTTAGGATGTATTTTTCAGTGCATGTGATAATTCCATTCTTGGTTGGGATTAATTTAAATTTCTCCAAACATCGAAAGATATCTGCTTTTGATTCAATAATAAATTAAATTTGATTCAAGAATGTATTCATTATATTCAACAAACATTCAAACACTTGCTAGACACATATTATTTTTTTAAAAAAATAATTTACTTAATCCTAATATTCTATTTCATTAAGTTTATTAATAGCAGAAAATTGGAAGAAAGATTCTTGCGAACAACAATACAAAACAGCGTATTTTGTTAAGGTTCTCCTAAGGTTTAGGTATAAAAAATGTAAAAAAAGCATAAATTATTGTAATTAATAGAAATTTCGCCTCCACATTTTGATTAACCACAGCATTTTAGATAAATCTTATTCTGGAAGCTCCTTATTTTTGAATTATGTTTATCTGTCTGTTGTTCTGCACAAATGGTAAATCAAAAATCCCAAATAGCTACAATAATAAAATTCCGATTTTTTTAGTTTTCATAAAACATTCAGATTTCTTTCGGCTTTTGTATGAAATGTGTATAGGAAAATATTGTCTGCTTGATATACAATAACTCAACACTGCATACTGTACCACGGAGGATATTGAAGATTTAATTTAGTTTATTAAATTTAAGATCCGTAAATTTATTTGCCAAAATGGTGACAATTTGCCCGTTTGTAAATTTACTAGTATCTGAGCACAATAACTGATAAATGAGCTATAAATACAATGCTGTTTTTAGTTTTACCATTAGTATTGTAGAATGGACGAATTTTCTACCCAATTATTGGAAGAAAACACCTATAATCATTCCAAACTTTCTACAGTTTAATATTAACCCTTTCAACTGATTATTCTAAAGTTTGAACAGGTTCTAAGTCGGACTATTTTCTGTTATATCCAAAGATTTGCATAAGCTACTATGTTTTCCTTTAACAACGAGGGATTATTAATTGACGCGCATAAAGTCGAAATCAGTAATAGAAATTGCAATGTATGACAATATGAAGTTGACATTAAGGCATCGTGTGCTTACTATTTTTGACATATCTATAATTCAACTGAAGCATTTGATCCACTGCTGCATCTGTATGAAAAATCCTGGTCACAAAAATCATCATCATCTCGTATATGGACAGGGCCTGAAGTTGGCACAGTACAACTAGAATGTGGGTTTTGTAGAGTTTCAAGAATCAACCGGGGTTTAATTAAACAAGCAGTTTAATCACATAAATAACATTCGCTTTCATGGCCTTCAATACCTAATTTTTAACGAGTAAAATATTAATATATAAATTAATTTCAAGTTGTTATGGAATAAACGTTATTGTTCTCAAAATGCAAAATTAATAACTCAATATTCGCACCAGAAAACAACTATTAAAGTACACAAATCTCTACAAAATGGAACATAGCAGATTTATTCGGCTAACCAGTTGGTCACCATAACTAATTTTTAAAGAAAGAAGAAAAACTTATAATTGGGCTTTACAAGAAACTATAAACTTGTAGCAGAAACGCTTTTTTCATGGAGAAAAAAAGGTATCTTTCTGCCTGTTAGAGGAACATTCGTTTATTTTCAAACATTTATCAATTTTATTGGCGTTCAATAGTTAGGAAAAACAGAAAAATAAATATAAAAGGGATCACCTGAGTTTGCTGTTATATGTCTGCACAAATCTCAAAGAAGAAATATGTGGAGTGTTTAGGTTCTTCCTCTGTTTACAGCAATGTATTTGAGACAAATGGATTCTTGAATCCTTTTTGGGTTGAATAGAAAGGGGAGAAACATCTAGGAAGATTCCTTTTCCCATGAACAAGACAGGAATAGAACCCAATGCAGTTAGTTTTACTATGCACAAATAAAGTAATCATTTACTTTTATATCCTTTCTGTTAACAGAAAATGAATGTTTTGCAAAAATCTCAGTATATTTATATGCGTTGATCTTTCTGTTTATTTTATATCTTTTCTGTTTTAATTAATTCAGAAAGATTGTTTTCATGTTTGAGGAGTACGCAATTGAATTTTTTTATACATTATTCAAATTCACGATTTAATTCAGAATTTCACTGCTCTCAAAGTATATATTGGTATACCTTGGTATATATGTATAGCTATACCTCAAGGTATATTTTGCAATTCCAAATAAGAAAAAGTGAACCAGGATTTGGAAATAAGGTCAATGATGTCGAGGTCAACAATTAGTATATTTTTGCACTTCAATTTATGTAGGACCTAGTGGTAAGATAATGATCGATCGGTCGATACTGATGTAGGGTCAAATTACTTATAACTCAAAACTAATGGTGCTAAAATTCTTCACTAATCCACGCTAATTATGACGTAGTTTGAATATTATTTCCATTGATGCTGAAGAAGAGGTACTGTCTGTCCATAAGGAGATCTCTGGCCGACAGTTGTCTCTGTTTACGGCGGGCGTTATAGAAACAGGCGTCGATAGGGAGGATCCATTTCGAATGGGTGGAATCGAACTGAAGTCTGCGGGGGTATTCTTTATCTCTGCGAGAAAATGAAGCGAAAAAAACTATTGCTCATTCGTCTTCTCACTTTTACCGCAGTTGCTCGTATCTTTATATTTTCTTAGCTTACTTCTTTTATATTTTATTAATATTTTCTTTGGTTAATATTAACTGCATTTCATTATTTAATAATTTTTGTCTCTTGAATTTTGAGATCCTTTAAAATGCCTTTTCGATTTAAGAATAGAGAGACTTTAAAATCACAAGCTCGTAAAATTGTGCACAATGTTATAGAATTTTGCTTGAAACTTGCTGAAAATTCGTATTGGGAAAAAGATGGGGTTTTAGAAGAACTAGTAGATGAACTAGTAATTCAGATTAGAAGTACTGAATCGGATTCCGATTCAGAAGAAACGGAATCTTGTCACAGTGATTTAGAATTCTTTTAATTGAAAGTACACAACTGTCACACGATCTGCTAGTTTTGCACTCTTTTAATAATAATTAATGTGTTTTATAAATAAAAAGGGAATTTTAAAATTACTTTTTTTTTCATTTCAATTAGTTTATTCGTAAGTTATAGAAGGTATAGAATTTTATTTAGTTTATTTCCTGAAGCTACGAAATTTATTTGATTCCTTTTTGTTATTTTCTATTTTTTCAATAATGCGCTCTTGTTTTCTGTTATTCAATATGTCGATAATCAAAAGTTTCAGCTTAACATACTTTGATTATCCTTAAAATTTGATAAAATGTAATTGTTAATTTTGAGTTTCGAAAAATAGTATATATATCAAAAATAAATAAATTTATTTATTTATTTTGGAGAGATTTTAAGCATATTTAACAATGGATATTTTACTTTGTAACAGCAACCTTTTTTTAAAAATTATGAAATAATTACGATTATTATGTTATTATTTTTATGTTGAATTAGACAGATTACTTCGCGTTTGCTGCGGAGAATTTGATCTTAAGTAGTTACATAAATTTAAAACAAATAAAATGATAATTAATTTTTTGTCATGCTGGATTCCACTTAATTTTTTTTCTTCTTGTGCAGTCGTTAGACATATAAATAATTATTCAGTTTTTCTATTTGATTTACTCTGTTCTTTCTGTACTAATCAGAAAGGAATTTCAATATTATTTTAACAGGAATAATATATATTTTCAAAATTCCAAGAACGCAAATGATTTTCGGCCCAGTGAATTATTTTTCGAATTTGCTTTCGAAAATTAAAGGCAATATATCAATACAACCAATTAGGCGCTAAACGCGCCAACGTAAGAAACTTGAATGAATTTCTACCTCTGCGAAATGGACTCTTCCTGCAGTAACCTGTTTCTATAACTACCGCCGTAAACATAGACGACTGTCGGCCAGAGATCTTCTTATGGACAAACAGTACAAACTCCAGTGTCATCCTCATCTTCTGATTGTAATTCAAATTAAATCTAGTGTTGCTTTCAAACGAAATGTTAATTTAAAACTGAGCAAATGGATCTGTTCAAATGCTAGTAATATTAGATGCATAGGAGTTCTTAATTGTTCAAACAGTCCATTAAACATATTAAAAATTCCTAATAACATAGAATATAATTAAAAACATCATAATATTTTAATAATTTTCAGTCTCTTATTGAAATTATAACAGTGAATGTAATAGCTTTCTGAATTAAATATCAACTTTTATTCTTTTGAAATAAGCGAGGAACTTCAAAGCGGTGCTGTTTCACACGGACACTTTTGACATTTATGATAAAAGGTTATTTACCTGCCCGCTTTTAGTGTTTTGCGACGAAGAAGGTGTAATTATTTAACTAAAGAGCTCAGTGCGTTTTCTGCAACTGTTTTGCATTTTCATTACATTCATCACATTTCCCTAAATTGCCCTTTTTCGGAGAAGTGCACTCGCTTTGTGAATTTAATTATCTCAAATAAAGAATTTCTCATCACATAAGAAAACGTAAGGATTGAGCAAGACAACAGAGCCTGGAGGAAACATATTCATTTGTTTTTCTCAAAAGAATAACAATAAATGCTTCGTAGGAATCTCGGATTTTTCGTATTTGGATAAATATGTTTTTTTTTTCTAAAATAGATATATGCAATTAGAGATACCACTGAGAAACATTTCGCTTAGGTGATGCATTATATTTTATGAGGGTTTTGCATCATGAACATAAAGAAAATTTGAAAATCTAACAAAACATCCCCATAATAAATGATAATTGTTTCTTTTTTCCATTTCTTCCATATATGTATAAAAGAATTTAATCTATATTTATCTATCTATTTCTCAATATATATGCAGAAAAATCTTGAAATTTCCTGTATTCTCAGCTGGATCAGCTCGAAGAATCTCATAAATGAGTTAACATAAATGAGTTAATTAACATAAATAATCTAATGCGTTAATTAATGTAAACTAATAAAAAATTGAGGCCGAGAAGAACTGGTTGGTAGGGCATTGGATTCGCATATCTTGGTCTGCGAGTTCGAACCTACCAGCCGAAGACTCTCTGAGCGTGTAGTGGCTGGCGCAAATTAAATCTGTCGTTGTCAAAAAGTCCTCCTTGTAAAGTCATACCACTGGGGGTATCTGGTCAGAGGTGATTGTTCTCTATTCCTGACCTAAATTATGATCTGTTGATGAATGAATGAAATGCATAAATGAAGCCAGTAAAAATGATTTGTGATATATTTAAGCTGGAAGTCAGACTTCTACCATCGGGAGCTCAGTGTATACACCCTCAGAAGCTTTCCCGGGGGGGCATTTCGTATTTGGGGATAAGATTCTGCCGGTATGGTGGTTGGATCTCGTCAACCAGGTGGGTACACTGATAGGTGTGGGTTAAATTCCTCCCATCGAGGACGAGAGTCGTACTTCCTTTGAGAAGGGTTGTACCGTGGCCGGTGATGGCCATTAGGACTCAACCACAGTCACCACTAATTTGCTGCTGCGGTAGTCCGGTCATTCAGTTTTTATGGTAATCCGTGAGCCTTCGTGGCGGATCAGAGATTTTGTATATCAGGTAAATATATTTTGAATATCAATATTTTATCTCAGAAGCTCCTTTTCTTGTAAATCGGAAAACTAGCACAGCAATATAAGCAATTAGATGAGTTGATTAACATAAATTATTGAAAGATGACTGTTTTTCTTTACTGAATTACACAAATTGTTCATCAGTTCTTAATTAGTGGTAAATGGTCAAACCTCTTAATCCCTATTCAATATTCCTATTAATCTGAAACATTCTTTGTAAACTAAATTACTGCAATCTAGATAATTAAAATCAAGTTCTAACGTCTAGATAAGCAATATACTTCATTTATTCTAAACTAATTTCCATTGAATTGACACTATTTTAAAGATCGGTTGTATGGTTGTTATGGAAATTTGGTTTCTAATTACACTTTATCTTATGGAACTGAAGAGAGAAATATTTAAAATAAAATTAAGTTTTTATACCTGGGGATTATAGTACAATTTTCCATTATACAAAATTTTACAAAAATATTTCCCTTATATCAGTAAACTATGTATATTTAAGGAAAATAATTTCTTGTATATTTTTAAAAAAGTACTAAAATAACCAATACATTTTCGATTTTAGTTGAGTTCCAATTTTTTTGTGTGGTTTTATTGAAACGTTTCAAACCTACATGCGTTCGAAAAATACGCGTTAAGAATAATGCCTTTATATCTGTAACAGCTTTGAGATAGATTAATTTGGAATTAGGTTTTCTCCTCAAATCTATGGATTTTTTAAAAATTTTTAACGAAATTCATTCAGGGAGCGTCTGTTTGTCCGGCAATCTGGGTAGAAGTTAGTACGATAATTAAAGAAGATAGAGGGATTAGTAAAATTTGTTAGTGCAGATATGTACCAAATATGGAAACAATTCCAACTATATATATTCTGTATGAATATTCTACTTTCATTCATGAGCAGACCTTCTAACCGTCTGTATATTTACGGCCGAGTAGACCAGTGTCCTAGCATAGCAGTAGTGCGTCTTCCCCGTGATCTGGGCGTCCCAAGTTCGAGCTCCGGTTAGGACATGGTTGTTCTTTTGTGTTCTATCTGTAAGGTGTGTAAATGTCCCTCCCCCCACTTTGGAACGGGGCTGTGAACGCGAATGTGATGAGTAAGTAGCAAAGTCGTATTATTGGCCCTGGTTGGTGCTACTGCAAAACAAGACACACTGGTTGATTAGGCTTAAATTACTGACTACTTCAGCCAGCTTGTTCACGGAAAGTGCCATAAGAAACAACAACAACAGCACTAGCAAGTAAACTTGATAACGCAAAATGCTATGAATTAAATGCAATAAATTAGGTATGTGAGCTTATGACGTAGTTGTCAAGTATTTGTCGATTTGAAAAATTCATCCAAAAAATACAATAATTCTTCCTAGAACTTGTGTTTACAAAATACATTTTAATGCGAATTGTCTGAAACCATACATTGGTAAAAAATGCAATATTCTGCCTAAAATCATCCATATAACGATTTAACATTTTAAAGCAAAATAATCTGTTTAAAAAATTAAATTTACTTAAAAAATATTTATTTTTTCTATAAAGAATTTTTTTAAAGAAGAAAAAAATTTCGATAAAGAAATAAAGTATTGCATTTTAATTTTTAAAAATCTTAGAACAAGAACAACTAATTATGAAGATAGGGAGTAAAAAAATTATTTTATTTCCTCCAAAACTTTTTATCAGTTTACTTACTCTTCTGAAGCCGAAATAAAGAGGAAAATTATGAATAAAAGATTGATTCTCCAAATAAAAGTAATTCGAACATATAATTTGTTTTTCTATAAAACAGCTCTCTATGTAGAGCATACGGGGTTTTATCTAACGAGTTAACTTGACTCTTTGAATAGAAGTTCTTAGCTTGCCCTTTTCCTACAAGTTACAACAGTAATAGGCTTACAAATTTAATGATACTCCTTTTAGTCTTTATTTATGTTAGGAAAGAAAAGATACGTAATTGCATATAAAAACACCAATTAATATGTTATTTGTATTGGGAAAGAAAAGTGCTAGATTGCATATAAAAATCCTCATTATGACATATTTTTTTTTCATTTTCACACTCTCCCTATATATATATATATATATATATATATATATATTATTTAAATTTTTAATCGTTAATAAAATACTGATTCATGATTAAAAATGAAGAAAAGCTTCTGAAACTGTTCTTTTTAAATGATGACAAAAATGTCTTAAAACATGAAAACAGCATAAATTTATTCAAATTTGACTTTTGTTATATTTAAATTGGAAATTCCATGTTTTTGAACTGTTCTTAAGTAATTTCAATTATATAATTTTATAATTCAACTATATTTTTATGAAGAAAACTATTGGCCAGATTAATGGGTATCATCTTTGTTCAAGTAATTCTAAACTTTAAAATAAATTTGATGTAATTTTTATTACTTTAATTGTAGACATTTATTTTTATATTATCATGGAATCATTTTTATCATCAGGTCTTAATCAATTACAAAAGAATAATGGTACTTACGTATTAGACTGTCTTTGCCAATAGACCGGTCACCAATGGTTTAGTAACTCATTGGCGACGGATTTAAATTTACTGATAAAGATCAATGTATAACACCATTGCCGTATTTCCATAATTGGTGATTTAGCAACTCATTTGCGACGACTTCAAATTTGGTGATAAAGTTGGACGGTATGATACGTAAGTACTAGAATAGAATTATTAGGGTTTAACTAATTATTTTGCTAATCAGATATATGTCACGCTAATCATATATATATTAACATGTTTTAGGCCAATTACTTTAACCTATTATCTTTATTTTCTTAATGTGATATCTTTAAATATGATACTGCATTTAAATATCATACTACATCCACAACATTTTCCTTGTTTATGAATATTTAGTAGCATTGTTATCATTGTTCGTAGCGTAATCATGCCAAGAATTCCTAACTTAACAATACCAAGAGTATTATAAACATAACAATGTCTAGCATGTTGCTAGCATAACAATGTCAAGAATATTCCTAACATAACATTGCCAAGAATATTCCTAATATAACAATGTCAAGAATATTCCTAATATAACAATGCCAAGAATATTCCTAATATAACATTGCCATGAAAATTCTTAACATAACAATGTCAAGAATATTTATAATATAACATTGATAAAAGTATTCCTAGAATAACAATGTCAAGAATATTCCTAACGTAACAATATCTGTAATTTTATTTTATGAAATCCTTCCGAATTCCAGTGTATGTCTAAATAAATACATTATTTTCAAGATCGTAACATTGAAATGTGTGTTTATAGCTAATTGAAATGTGTTTTGAAAGAAAAAAAATTATTACAAGAAAAATCTTAAAAAAAGAACTGTATGCACACTTCCTGCGTTTCTTCTCTTCACATCGAATCACATGCTCAAACAATAAACTCTTTTGTTTGGTAAGACAATAGTGAAAAGTTAATGGATAATTTAGGACGTTAATGAAGTTAAAATTTCCCTCGATTTATTGTTTTTCTTGTAAGTACATTCACATGATTGGCATTATAATAGAGTTTTTTAGATGCCTTGTAATTAAAAGGGGGCTTCAAATCCTAACATCTTTCCTCTTAATTAAATTTTAAAGAAGCTACTGAAAAAAGGTTAGTTATTTTTAAATGCATTGTAGAAAATGTTAAGGATCTTTTTACCATTTAACAGAGAGCCATTACAATGTATGAAAATATCTATATATAGTTTGCTTAATGTATCTCAAATACCTACAGTAATTACATCAATTAACTTTATAAATTTATTTGATAATTTAAAAACAATTACAATACAAACACTAAAAACATAATAAATGGCTACATTTAAAATTTTTTATGAACTGAAATTTACATAAATCATAATTTAATTATTAAAGAAACAGTAAGCATCACAAAAGGGTTATACTTGCAGCAATTTATGTCATCAGTAGGAAACCAAGAATAACATATGTATTACAAGAAAAATCAATGGAAATAAGTATTCACTTATTCAGATATTTTAATGTGCTACTTTCAAACTTCGTAACTGCAAACTTTAGCTACTTTTAGCCACAAATTTTTCCTCACAAAAATTATATTTTAAAAATTATATATAAAATTATATTTTTTTAATAAACTATATAAATCACATTTCAATGATATTAAATCGAAATACAAACTAAGACTTGATGTTGTTTCTCATGGTTCTTGCCAAGGACAATTTCGCTAAGGTAGTCGGTGAGTTAATCGTAATCACCGTCTCCAGTTTCGCAATAGCGCCAACTAGAGCCAAGAGTATGACTTTTGCTATTCTTTCATCACATTCGCTTGCACAGCCCCCTTTTTCAGGCGGTTCATTCCCACACCTTACAGATGGGACACAAAACAACCTTGCTCACATCGTGACTCGAGCCCGGGACACCCAGATTACGGGGAAAACACGCTACCTCCATGCCAGGATGCCGGCTAGAAATTAAGACTAATAATAAGTATTCATTTCCACACAATTTAAGAAAAACCGTATGATTATATCTCCACTTTTCTCCAGGCAATAGTG
>JAOUZG010030082.1:9177264-9189522 GCA_026289955.1 Argiope argentata
CTCTTAATTAGAAGAGATACATCGGGTTAGCAGCACAAAGAATTTAAACCGGAAATGATCCTGTTTTAAGATAGTTAAATGTTCCTTAAGAAAAGATTTGTCAGTATATTTATATGACTTCAGTTTATGATGCATAAACTGGAAGCCATAGATTGAAGTACGCAGTTATTTGAGATGGCTCAATTTAAGTTAGATCAAAAGAATACATGAAATATTTAAAAAATTGTTTTGCTTTAAAATAATTTGAAGATAGACAAACACAATGAATAGAATATTTAAGGTTCAAGTTGAAAAAAACGTATGCAACAATAAAGAATTTCAAACAGAAATACAATCAATTTCAGATGAAAACAAAGACGTTTTAAAAAAGAAACACTCGCATTTTAATATTTAAAAAGATATTTAAGTGTAGAAAGTTACTTAAGATATTTTTTTCCTTTTAAAATTAAATTTTAAAATCTATTTGAAATTTAGGAATAATGCATAACGATTAGATACAGAAAATATAATGTTTAGTTTCCTTACGATTCTTTACACTTTTTAATACAAAAAAATACAAATCCAGCTTAAATTTGAAAATGCAAGTCAAAATTAAATGCACATTTTTCTCAGTCAGAAATACGCATATCTGTTTTAATGAACAATATATTTTATGATAATTCAAATGACAAGTTTTTGTAAAATTTGTACTTTTACTGAGACGTGGTTAAGTCTTTTTGTGTACTTTTGTTGTTTGTGTTGGTTTATATTTCTTGAAACTAATAAATATTCTACAATATTAATCAATATTCGCAATATTGTTTAATATTGTGGAATATTGTTTAACATCATATAGTATCGCACAATATCGTAAAATATTATGCTGCAGGATGTGTTACCTAGGATTGTATCCAAATAAAGAAGATTTATTGAGATTCAGTATTGTTATTACTTTTAATAATACCTTTGTGCTATCAACAGAAAATGAATTGATATAATTTTGGTGTTTAAAATATCATATCTCAAGAAATTGAAAATTTTATTTCTTATTGGAAAAATGAAACATAAAATTATTTCTACAAAATTTATCTCCGATCTTGAAGAATTACAAACGAAATAACGTTTTTATTTATTCAAGAGGCGATGCTAAGAATTTCTAGGAGTTAAATTGAAATATCAAGAGTTAGTTTTAATGGAATATAGATGTTAAGTAAGTTATATGAAGTTTAAAAGTGCATGCATTATTTTTTTTCTTTTCCAGTTTATTTATATATAATTGAAAAACCCATTTCGCAATTTATTTCTACATTTGTATGACCAAAATGTTTTTTTTTGACATTATATACACTTTTCTTATAGTATGACTATTTATCATTTTTTATTTGAATTATTTACAACTTTTTATTTATGATTTATCGTTTTTCAAACTCCTTACAAGATGGTCCCATGGTACTTACGTATTAAACCGTCTTCACCAATGATCGGCAACGATTTAGTAATTTTTTGGTGACGGATTTAAATTTGGCGATAAAAATCAACGGATTACACCATTGCCGGATTGCCCTAATTGGCGGTTTAGCAACTCATTGGCGATGACTTCAAATTTGGCGATAAAGTTGGATGGTATAATACGTAAGTACTGGCCCCACGTGTAGAATTAAGAGTTAAATTCACAAATAATTAGCTATTTTCTTTCCCCAATTGTTTTAAACCAGTATATTTTCGAAAAGAATGTTTGTACTCTCCCATATGTTCAATATTTCAAAAATCTAACCATCTATAAAGCGGATGAGGAATGATACAATAATTTTAAACATTTGAACTAAATAAGCTAAATTTTCGTGATATATAAATTTTTTTATATATCTCATTCTTCTAGATTTTCTTTCTTGTTCTCACTACATTTTTAAATTACGGAAAATAAAAATCATTATGATAAAAGAGAGCAATAGTCAGAAACATTGATAAATTTATACTTTAAAAAAACATCCAAAAATTTGCAACTCAATCGCACTATCAATAAAAATACCACTACACTTGTAAAACGTGGCAAACCCTTTTTAGCTATTTAGCTCACCAATTAAATTCACAGTGGAACAAAGACACTAATCACTTTCTCAGGGGAAAGTTTCTGCTAAACAAGAACCTAATCTTATTCCTCTCACTTCGCATTAAATATTACCGGATCGAAACGAGATCGAATTTTCTATTGCTTCGCATTGCGCCTCCATTTTGAACAAATGCTCACGTTTTAGTCCCAGAAACAAATTTATGGTCGCCACAGTCGTAATTCAATCGTTGATTGATTACTTTCTATGTTACATTAGGTGTAAAGAGGATGAACGATCTATATTGACCGTTAGATCATTAACAACTGGTGAAAGCTACATTTTTCCTTTAATATGTTATTTGTTATATCCACTGGATAAGATGGCGCATTTAAATTAGAAAATATTGTTTTGTTGTCTCGTACTCTACATATAGAAAAAAAGCTACTTGTCGATAGTAGTGGCGACCAAAAAGGCCATTTCACATGTTAAACTATATAAAATTTGATTCACCGGCTTTCTGGCGCAGAGGTAGCGCGTCTTCCCCGTGTTTTGGGAGTCTTGTTTCGGGCATGGCTGTTCTTCAGTGTGCTATCTGTGAGATGTGTGACTGTGCCCTCCTGTAAAAAGGGGTTGTACAAGTAAATGTAGTGAGTGTGTAGCTAAGTCGTACTCTTGGCTCTGGTTGGCGCTACTTCAAAAACAGGAGACGCTCCTTTCGACTTAAATTTGCTGCTGTATCAGCGGGAGGCTTGTCCAATATGGCAAGTGCCATAAGTAACAACAACAACACATTTCATTCAAGTGCATTTTTGCCCTTGAAATCATTTTTTTTAATTTGGCAAATTTTCTTACTTGGCAGTTTCTTATCACCGTTAAAACCGAAAGAAATGTAATGAACAGTGAATTTGACTTCCTGTATTTTTATAATCTTAGTTTCCTGATCTATTTTATCCGATAGAGCTGAAATTATTTCCGTTTTCCAGGCTTCTTTGAAACGCGAATAACTCTTATTAATAGGAATATCTAATTAATCATTTATGAATAGTGTTCTTATGATTTCATAGTTTTGTTTAGTAATACTAGCATCCAGTTTTAAAACATCATTTGGGCTATTTTGGGACAGTTCTCGTACTTTTGGAGAGCGAACAGAGGACGAGGACTGAAACAGAGATTGCTCTCTCTCCATGAACTTCCGTGCCATCCAGGACATCTGTCCCCAATGGATTTTACGAACACAAGAAGGAATTTTCTCTCCAATCTGAATGGATTTCATTCAAAGATTGATAGAAATCAGCAAATTCTATATTAATGCATCATTATAAATATCATGTTTATTGCTCAAAGCAGTTTTGATTTTCAGGTTTTAAAAACATAAAAATAGACACAATACCATAAATGTTTTTTCAGTATTTAGAACTGGTCTGATTCATATACATTAAATAAAATTTTGAATTATTAATGATGACAATGCATCCTATTATTTATTTTGTATTACAGGAAATTAAACATGGATTTAAAGAAATACAGCTTGATCTTATATTGCAAATTATTTAAAAAAGAAATGGAGTTTGGAAAAAAAAATTTAGAATAACTGCTTCAATATCAATGAAATCAATTTCATAAAATATAAATTTACAATTAGTATCCATTCAAAATCATTCGAATTAATATGTTAGCTGAATATTTCATTTTAGGGGAAGGCCAAACCTTTATAGTTTGTTCTTAATTGTATTACAAATGTCCTTGTTATATCTCAAGTTCTATTAAAATGACAAAATATAGTACTCATAAATCTATTAAAAATTTATAGAAATTTTGTATTACATTATTACTTTTAACAAACCTATGAAAAATCTTTTAGATGATAATAGTATCTTTACAGCATTTTAAATCAAAAATTACAAATCGAGTAAGCGTTAACTATTAGTAACGCAATGTTGAAATTTGCAACTATTTCTAAACATCAAACATTTGGAAGTAAACATTTCGTATAATTAGATCAATTATCCCAATACTGTGCATTCGCCTCAGGCTAAAGGGTGGACAGATTCACTTCGACGACTCGGGTTGAATTTATTGACACGAACCAAGTTTGCGATTTTCCCTATTGGTAATTACGGCTTGTGATTTATTGACCGCTATGGAATAGTGGTTAGAAATGTGATTACCGGACTGCGATGACTATTCAAGCATTAACTTCTATCGTCAAAATTGGTTTCGGCATGAATTATTGATTATTGATTGGAAAAGATATTCGGCCCTGCAATATCTTTTCCAATCAATTTCATTGCTTTATTTACATCAATCATAACTGCGATTTTTTTTCACTGTGCCAATTATTTTGTTTTTTCAGCAATTACCCTGAGTCTTTCTAAGCAAAAATTTTTTTAATTTGAAAATTTTGCGAGATATGAGATTTTCTGTGACACAGTACAAATTATATTTTACTTAAAACCTGAAGCAACCCCCCAAGTCTAATTTCACGACAAAATGATTAGAGTGTAAAAAAGGGATGTATAAGAAACATAGGCAAAGAAATAAAAAGAAATCGCAAGCTCTTCATAAAACTTTCATTGCCATAACCGGATAGTTATGACACACTTGAGTGATTTTTTTGTCGTTGTTGTGACTAATGGCACTTGCCGTGGACAAGTCCCCGCTGATACGATCAGCAGATTTTAATCCTAAGAAATGCTTCCCTTTGTTTTACAAGTAGTGCCCTCTAGGGCCAAGAGTACGACTTAGCTACACACCCGCCACAGCCCTTTTTTAGGGGTCGGACTTCATTCCTACATATTAATTCATTCATTTCAGATAGTAACTGCATCAGAGAACGATCACCTCTGACCCAGTACTTCTAGTGGTATCTCTCGACAGTGAGGAATAAATTTAATGAACGCCAACCGCCACACAATCGGGGAATCTTTTGACCGGTGAGCTTCGAACTCATAACCTAAGGAGTACGAATCCAACTCTCTACCAACCAGGTCATCCCAGCCCTGAGTGATTTTTAAGTGATAGAATCATAGGCCGTCTGAAATGTGCGTGTACCCCCGCCCCTGAAAGTATTCGAGGAACTCAGAATTGTCATGTACATCTGAAGCCAAAGAAAACATCTTACAACGTAACGGTGCAAGATTGTTTGTGTGGGGAGAATTTATTCTGGGTTCCAGAACTAATCTGCATGTTCAAATTGGAACCATGACAGGCCAAATATATCATTCTGGAATCAAATGTACGTCATTCTGTGGAGCAAAATGTAAGGTTGTTTCGTGACGCTATGGGCGAGGAATGCGTTTATGGATCACAACACCCGTTTTCAACATGCAAACATCCTAAACGAATGTCTTCGATTGAAGAATAACACCTGTATGGACTGGCCAGCACTCTCACCGGACTTGAATCCAGTAGAGCATGTGTGGGACATGCTTCTCCTATGAGTTGCAGCCCTTTAACCTCCCCCTCCTTGTCTACTGGTTTTTCTCAGAGCCTTGCTTGATGAGTGGTGTAATATTCCTCAAGATCATATCGATAATTTGATACTTAGTATGCCTATGCTTTGTAATTTGCAACAGGGAGCAGAAAATCCCAATTTTTATAAATGGTATCAAACATATAGCAAATTTTTTGCTCTTTGCCATTTTTTTTAAATAAATAGGTCTCATAAAAAAAGTCACATTTGTTTTGTTTCTATGTCTTTTCTTCTATAATTGAAATTACTTAAGCATAGTTCAAAGACATGGAATTTCCAATTTACTAATAACAAATATCAAATTTGAATAAAATTATGCTGTTTTCATGTTTTAAGGCGTTTTTGTCATTACTTAAAAAGTTCAGTTTTAGAAGCTTTTCTTCTTTTTTTAATTATGAATTTAAATTTTTTTAAATACTTTTTTTTACAAAAGCGTGTTATTTTAGAAAATTAATTTTCCTTATTTAATGGGATTGAGTTTATTATAGAAGACAGATTTTTAAAACGAATAAATTAACTTTGGATATCAAGACTGAATTAGTTATAATACTAAAAAACTTATACATAAAATGTCAAATCATATCACCACAGAACATATAATTTTAATGTACCAACCAAAGTAATTTAATAAATGCTATTAATTTATATATACTTAAATATGGAATAAAATCTTGTTTAACATAAGTGTTCAGAAACCAAAAGAAAATATAACGTTAAAATATAAATAATTAAAAAGTTAAAATATGGATTTCGATGAGGTTTAAATTAAATTAATAGATTTATTTAGAAGTGGTTTTTAATGATATTCAAAAAAACTTTGTTCATAATTCTACTTTACAGTATATGCAAATTAATTTATCATATTACATTTCAAAAATAATAATCCTATTACAATCTATGAGAATGGGGACCAATATTCATTAGGGAGGGAAATTAATTTATTTATATTTAGAAGATATTTAGGCATTTCAATGAAATGATTATTTAAAATTTATGTTTAGTATTAAATAAAGAAAGGAAAAACACAGGAGAAAAAAATGAATGGCTTTTAAAATTAATAAAGATTTTCTGAATGATTTTAATAAAACCGAAACGTTCATTTTCATTGGAAGTTCTTTTAAGAGTTGCCGTTAAAGTATTATTCAAAGAACACCATAAAAGAAGATTACTTTTGAAGATTCTTATTCAATATATGCATTAGAATATCCTTTTATAAATACATAGAATAACGTCACATTTAATCTGAATATTGAAATTATGATTTAAATGAAATAAAATACTTTATCAATAGGGATTTGGTTTTCTTCTGCCTAAGTCATATGAATTAACTATGTTACTTACGTATTATACCGTCTTCCCGAACGATCACCAACGGTTTAGTAACTCATTGGCGACGAATTTAAATTTGGCGATAAAGATCAACGGATCACACCATTGCCGGATTCTCATAATTTGTGGTTTAGCAACTCATTGGCTACGACATCAAATTTGGCGGTAAATTTGGACGGTATAATACGTAAGTACCATAATTATAAATTAAAGTATCTCTAAAAAACCACATCCTGAGATGCATGGTTAATATAATACTTGCAATTTAACAGGTGATAAATAGCAATGGTTTTTAAAGAATTTTAGAATTAATTATTTAAGATATTTAAGCTTCTTTAAGAACCCTTACAAAAGCACAATACTTCAGTTGAAGATTTTGAAATTGAGTCATATTTAATAGCTTGTAAGACTTAACGTCAAATATTTCAAAACGAAATCATAAAGATAAAACTTCTTTGTGTAAATGACGTCACCTTTCTAAATAGAACAATTAATTATAGGGATTATCCGAGACAACTTAATAAAGTCTCATTTATTATTTAGAATAATAATTGACGGCTTTCTGGCGCAGAGGTAGCACGTCTTCTTCGTGTTCTGGGAGTCTTAGTTAGGGCATGATTGCTCTTCTGTGCGCTATCTGTGAGATGTGCGACTCCCCCCCCATGTAAAAAGGGGTTGTGCAAGCGAGCGTGATGAGTGTGTAACTGAAGTCATACTCTATTTGAAACAAGAGACGCATATCTTCGGCTTAAAATCTGCTGATGTATCAGCAAGTTTATCCCTGCCAAGTGCTGTAAGTAACAACAACAGAATAATAATCAAAAACAATGATCAGAGGTATATGTTAAGTTATACTTTACATTCGATGAAGAATTTGATATTAAATGGATATAAGAAATTTTGTTAAAGTAAATCTCGACATTGTCCATGATAACACAAAATTCTATTGATTTATGCAAAAATGTTATTTAATATAAAAACATCCCATCAAGTATCATATGAAATGAAAAAGGAAGTGATTTATTTGTTTCTAATAAACGCATCTAAAATCTATCTACAAATCTCTATCATACAATCTCTACATACGAAACTATCTTCTATATTTCGAGATTATATATATATATATATATATATAATATGCTAGGAATGTAATAAATATACTAAATATATATTTCTCTCTAAACAGCTAATCAGTTTCGGAAAGAGTGACAAATAATTTCATTTTTTTTTGACTTTCTAATACAATCGGATTTAATTTAATGTTGTACACTTTCAAATCGAGTGCATTTTTTATTCAGAATGTGTTCTAGAACAATTACTTGGACAGAAATCCGATGAAGCAGAAGTGGTAGTCTGTAAGTCTTGCTGTCTAATGGATACTTTGATCTTTTTATTTCCTTCTTCAGATGAACTAGGGTAAGATAACACTTCTAAACAAGGTAAATCAAGGATCTGCTGCTTAAAATATCCGTTACTTGATCCAGAAAAAAAAAAGGAATTAAAAATATCCATCGTATTTGTCGGAATTTTGTTGACGAAAATATAGTTTGATATGAAATTCAAGAGGATAATCTAAAACGGATCAATGATAATCAAAATCACATAAAATATCGCAGACTGAGTTGTTTAATGTTTAAAAAACTTCTTCAGCTAAATCTGAAAATGATAAATCCACATACATAGAATTAGGGAAAGTGTTTGCCAAAATTAAATGTGTGATTAAAACGGGTCAATGAAATTGTATCAAAGGGAAAATTCATATAAAAAAAGTAATCCATTTTACACACACACACACATTTTAAGAAAGTAATATATATTTGGAAAATTTGATATTCTTAGAAATATTTGAATATAAGGCTCATAGAAGAATGAGGAAAATTCAGTTGAATTAGCTAGTACTATAGTCATATTATTGAGAGAAAAAATTATATCGTGTTTTATCTTAAGCAAATTAAATTCTGATTTAATATTATGTTTTGTAAATTTCTGTGTATGCATATTTCGGTTAAGAAAACGTGATTTTCCTAACGAAATGACAAATTAGCAGAATATACATTATTTAATAGGAATATAAGTTCCGATTTTTATACACAAAAGAAGCCTTTTTTGATTATCTTGTACCATATAATAGGCGGCTTAGATCTATAAATTTTGATAGAAAATAAATATTAAAGTTTTTCACTTATTTGATCATCTTTAAAATACTAATTCACCAGGTAAAAAAATCGAATAACAATAAGTAGAGAAAAGTATACTTTACTTAAGCAAATAAAAATTCGAGAGTAAAGATAAAAAATCCACGATTCGCATGAATTTAGGAACTGTTTAAAAACTGTTTAAGAATTTAAGAATATTTCAAGCCTCAATTATCATGCAAGAAGTAATTTATCTTTTCCTAACGGCATTTTAAAGCATATGTAGATTATATTCAAAGCGTTTGTTAACTTCAGCTTTTCACAAGGATGTTGGAAGATAATAGATTTAGAAATGAGAAAAACAGAAGAAGAGTCTCCAGAGGAGTTTGTTAAAAAAGAAAATTTCTTAAATCTTTTAAAATATAAAATTTTTGTTGAAAAATTATCAAAACTGATCAATGAAATACTGAAAAATAATTCTGTGTGAATCTAAGTTATTATAGTAATGTTTAGCTAGTTACGGCGCTCCATTATTTATATTAACACCCAATTTTCATAAACGAAATTGGCTTGTTAAGAAAACAATCTAATCAATTTGAACCAAAGACAGGTAACTTTAACACAAATCTTCAAATTTCGTTTCTACAAAAATGGTATGATGAAATCATCTTACCAAAGCCTTTACAAACTATAGCACAATTAATATGCTATAAACCACAATGAAAAATTAATATCTTCAAGAGTACATATATTACACTCGTGATCTCACAGTCTCGAAAATTAAGTTTTATCACAAAGACAGAAAAACAAATATAAGCATCGTGATTTCATATAGATATCATGATTTGCGTTTAGGCATAAGAACATAAATAATCTACTAATGAGAAACTAACTCCCCATTTATATTGTTACAAAATCTCTACATTCTATATATCGGCTTTGAATAGATACGTGTTATCCTATTTCTATATATTGCATATAAATGATACATATTCGTTTGTAAAAAGGTATGTAGTCATATTCAATTAAACAAATATATCGCATAATATTTCTTTTTTTACAATGCTCCCCTGATATTGAGAATTACAATCAGTTCTTGAAAATATAAAAATAATTGAATCATAAAAAAAATTATGACAAAATTAAATAAAATACAATGGGATATTTTAAATAAAATATTTTTAATTCATTTTATAAACTCATTATATTCCATTTTATAACATTCTAGTTTATTCAATTTTTTTATAAATTTAATTCTAATAAAATATATTTCATTGTTCTAATATTTATTCTTTAAGTATGAAATTAAAATTTGAAAGTAAAATTGGATTATTCTTTGTTCCAATTTCAAAGCTCTCATTTTTTTTCATTTACTTCATTAAATAATCACAGTCGTCTGGTTCTTATTTTTGCATAAACACTTCCCAGTGATGAACGTGTTTTTATGTAATAAGATATAGATGATAAGTTAGATAGTATAGATAATGAGAATTTATCATTCTCCTTTTCTAAGAATGCCTCTGTGAATTCTTATTTCTCTAAAAAAATTTCCATATTCTTTTTAATATTTCCCCTTCCTTTATTTCATATATTCCGCTCTATCTTTTGATTTTAGCCTTTTCCGAAGGAGGATACTGAATTTTTATACATTATAGTTTCTGTATAAAAAACGGCCATAAAGATTTCTCGGTAACTATTTATCTTTCTTTTATTTAATAACAAAAAACTTCCATTACATAATTTTTATCATTATCTTACTATTCCTTTATAATAGTTACCTTACATTTTATCGCCTATATCGGATATAAAAAATTACCTAATGCGTGGGATGGAAGAGATAAACTGATAAATGTTTTTAATTAATTCATGCAGAAGATGGAACTTGCACTTTTCAGTAACTATACTTCAGACTCTTATGTATAATCAAAGTGTCTGAAATGTAGTTAAAGAAATGTTTTAGTACTAAAAGTGTTACAACTGAGAACCTAAATAATTCTTCTCTAATAACTGAACTAGCGTATTGAGAAGTTGGAAGATAAGTTGAATAATATCTCTTTAAAATAAACAGAAATTATGTTTTTCCCCCGCAGCTAATATTTGAAAATTAATTATGAGAGAAATTAAAATGAAACTACGATTACTAAAATTAAATTATAATTTACATCTTACAAAAATTATAAATGTTAATGAAACTTTTCAATGTATAGACGTGTCTTTTAATATGGGTAGTTAACCGAATTTTTAAATATCATATTGCTCATATTTAGATTAGCAAATTTAATACAACTTTTTGAAACTCTTTTAGGATCAGCTTTTCTTAGCTTTTAACTTAATTAATTCCAAGAATATTACTTCATCTTTCTTCTCTGTCTCTAAATTTACATATTAACTTGAAAGATGACGTTTCAGTCATGCTTTAATATTGTTTCATTGCGAATTTTTCATGTGCCTCAAATCTACGATTCTTTTTTTTAACCGAAGCTCTTGCGCATGCGCGTTTATTAGTTTTGGGCCAAGAATAGGAGATTCTCTTTCACCGAAACTAACGCTTATACACATTTATTGGTACTGCTTCTCCAATCTATGTTTATCTTTTCCTGAAACAATTGCATATGCACGTTTATAGACAAAGCGGCAAACATCTGTAATTCTCTTTCACTGAAACTAATGCTTATGTATATTTGTCGGTACTGTGTCCCCATTCTAGGATTCTTTTTCACTCAAACTATTGCGCGTGCACGTTTTTGAGTACTGGTTCTCTAATCTGTAATTCTCTATCACCAAAACTAATGCTCATACAGGTTTATCGGTTCTGTGTGTACCATTCTATGATTAATTTTCATGGAAAAATTTATACATACCCATTTATCGATAGTGAGCCTAAAATCTATGACATCTTTCTCCAAAACTATTGCCAACGCACCTTCATCAAAACTGTGCCTACAATATGTGATATTTTTACTCCAAAACTGTATAATCAAATCATATTTATCGGTGCCGTGTCTCGATTATGTGATCATCCTTCTCCGAAACTATTTATCAGCACTATGCTCTTAATATGTGATTCTTTCCCTCTGAAACTATTGTCCATCTATATTTGTCGGTATTGTATCTCGAATATGTGATTATCTTTCTCCGAAACTATTGTTTCCGCAACTTTATCGGCAATGGGCCTCGAATATGAGATATTTTTCCTACGAAACTGTTGTTTACTTACCTTTATTAGTATCGTTCCTCTAATATAGGATCCTTTCCCTCTGAAACTATTTGCCCTTTTATATTTTTTGGTATT
>JAOUZG010030082.1:9194604-9206705 GCA_026289955.1 Argiope argentata
TGTGTGTGTGTGTGTGTGTGTGTGTGTGTGTGTGTGTGTGTGTGTGGCATTATGTTGGGGAGAACCCATCTACTAGTTCATGGTAAATATGTATTAATTAAAACTGTTAATTAACTACTTGTCTAAGATATTCTGCTTTGCCTCCTTTTCTATTTGCTACAATAAACAATACAATTGTATTAATAATGTTAATGAAAAATTCAAGAAAATGCTTTGATGTTAAAACAATTATTACAATACATTCCAATTCTATGACTTGATTTTTCAAAATAAAATTCTGCTGAATTTCAGTATTTATTCTTAGCTTGATTCAGACAGAAGAATTATGTTTAAATATCATTAATAATAGTTTATGTTAAAATAGTTAAAATATATACATTTAGTGTCTCAGAAATAAATATAAAATATCTTGTAAATACTTAATTTTACTCTATAATAAGAAGCACCATATATTTCGAAAGTTCCTTTGACATCTTCGGAAACATACTCTACAAGACATATGAATTTCAAATGACAAAGTTGCCTTTAAAAGGACATAAAAGCGTACATTACTACCATTATTTCAAGTTATTCTCCTAAAATTAGCTATCATTTGCATATATTTGTAATTACAATACAGATAAACCATGTTTCTCGTTTCACATGCTTGTTGGAAGGTCTATGTTTATTAATAATGTTTGTTTAGGCATAGTGCATATCTCTTTTATGAAATCTTAATGCATCTTAATGGAATCAACGATATTGATGGCTCTCCGTTTGGAATTAAGATTACATAATTTGCTTTGTTAAAACTGTCGTTAAGAAATGTAAAACTTTTCATTGTTTCTCAGTACACATTAGTAGATGACAATATTATTAAAATAAAATCATCTATAGAGTAAGAGTTGAGCTATTTGTGAATTTTAATCTTACTTTATTATATCATGTTAATATAATTTTTGGAATAAGGGAATTAATTTGAGCAGTAAAGTGCTCTCGAAGGAAAGTTTTCTGTTCAAAGATAAAGTTTATATTCCATTTTATTCCATTTCTCATCCATTTCTCTTAATTTTTTGAGAAATCTTAAAATAAAATTTAAAAAAACGTACCAATTCTTAGTTTTACTGCTAATTTCGGGGTTAAAAATATTCCCACAAAAATTGTTAAGAAGTTCGCTAGATCCTTATCCCATAACCTTCTGCATTAAAAGAGGATGATGATTTTTAAGTGTACTAGATTATTTACTAAAATCAAAAGAATAATTATCTTTTGACTAAGGGGGCGAAAATAGATACAGATATCCCTGGTTACTAATGATACTGATTATTGATAAATTGCTACAAATAAGGTAAACTAAAGCTACCTGGAAGGTATCTTTTATTCCATTTTTTAAAAAATCATTTAAGAAATACTGAGAATAATACACTAATAATTACGTAATTTATCATTATGTGGATTTAAAAATGTTTTTCGTTTGTTTCCAATTAAAATATGTTGCAACAAATTTAAGTTTTTCATATAGCAAATTGAAGTTTTCCTGGTTCATATGATCCTGGTTCAATGATAATAAGATAAATAAAAAATATTGTAATAATATAATAATAAAAATAAACAATACAGATGAAAAAATGTCCTTTATTATTAATATTTATGAAGGTAGTACAAAACATTACATCTCTTATTAAACAATGGCATTAATTTCATCGAAAGTTTGACACATTTCTTTGAAAAACTTATGCGTAATCACAACTTGACTTATGTTGTTTGTGTTTGTTTTACTAATATCACTTGCCATGGACAAGCACGCTGACGGCCATCAGCTATTTTAAGCCGAATGAGTGTCTCTTGTTTTTATCTAACTTATTTCAAGTGCTATAGCACTCTCCAGTGTATTAGGAATAACAAACATTTTCGATAACCATAGCATATTAGGGCTTGGAATCAGCCAATGGAAATGAATTTTACAATTTTAATTGACGTGTGGAATTTGGCATTTCTATTGACGTGTAACGAAATCTCACACATCTCACAGATAGCACACAGAAGATCAGCCATGCCCGAAACCGGGAGGTGAACCTGGGACTCCCAGAACACGAGGAAAACAAGGTATCTGTGCGCTAGGAAGTAGGCGCGTTGAGTATTGAGCACACATTAAGTAATTTTCCAAAGTGCTAATAAGTGAAAAAGTTCCACACCTCGAAATAAAATCTGTTATCGGAGTTCTTCTTGCAAAATACTGTATGATATTCTTAACGATATACCTTCAAAAGCTAGTGACATCGTCATATTTGTGTAACTATTTACTTCTTGGAATGTTTATGAATTGCATCATCATAAATGTATGTAAGAATTTTTTTAATGAAAAAAAGATGTCCTATTTTACATATATTTCTTAAGAAAAAATAATTTAAGTAGTTTTCCTGGTACTACTTAATTACTGGTAAATTTCGGAAACGAACAAGGGTCCCTAAGCTAACTTCAACTGTATATGAATAGTAGATAGATATTAAATAGATTTCTAAAAACAAAAACAAAAAAATCGTATTATGTATCAAATATTTTATTACTACAAATTGTTACAAAATATTCAGATATACATTCATCCTTTTTAGTATTCTACTAAAAATAAATTAAATTTTAAAAGGTAAAAAAAAATATCGGTGCAAGATTAGAGAAACTGTTTCAATAATAAAAACTTTTGCAGTCATTTTAATAATAACGTAATATCATTTTACATTCAAAGATGCCAATTATCTCATTTGGGTATCGATTACATTTTATAGAGATACATCTAAACTTTCCTGAAGGGCATATATGTTTACCAATGACCTTAATCCTACTTAGCATTTTCACATAATTACGTATATCTATCGCAAGTGTCTGTGAATATTGTCACATGATGTTTTAGTTTGCTCAGGATACAATTATACATTATTCTGTGACTGTAATGTATAATATTTCTGTTAAATGTCTGAGATAAAGATACGGCAATTTTCCAGGTAATAAGGCTTTAAAAATAGTGAAATGTAATTTGTCCAATAATTTTATATACCATATTAACATTTTTATTGCAGCAGGACAAGAAATAGGTGAATAGGAAAAAATCATACCTTTACTGATATTTTAGTGATTAGATTTTAATGTGAGTATTTCGATTACACGTGATGATTTTACGTATTATTGAAAAGTAATTGAAATAACGTTAACATTCCTGAACATTTATGACTGTAAATGTTGGAATATAGTTTATTATCTGATTCTTTACTTTGAGCATCTAAATATTACTATTTTTTCGATGTATATTACTAAAATTCTTCATCTATCAAAGATAAATTAGTAATTTATATGCATTAAATACACAATTTCTAAAAATGAAATCAAATTCTGAAAATTGTTAATTTAAAAATCGTTTCGATTGATTGAATGTAATATTTTTAAAAACGAAGGATAATAACATTTATGCACCAACGATTCAGATTCTGCGAACCTTATATCCAATGAAGTTTCGATGTTTATGTTTTTTATAAGATGATATTCTATTATAATATATGTATTATAATAGAATATTCATGCTCGGTAATTAAAAATATATATGCTTGTAACATTTTTCTAGTGTTTTTATATTCGCTGGAATTCTAGGATATTCATTGTTTTCCATAAATTAATTCTAGGATATTCATTGATTTCCTTAAATTAATTCTAGGATATTCATTATTTTCCTTAAATTAGTTTTTGGATATTCATTGTTTTTCTTAAATTAATTCTATGATATTCATTGTTTTCCTTAAATTAATTATAGAATATTCATTATTTTCCTTAAATTGATTTTAGGATATTCATTGTTTTCCTTAAATTAATTCTAGAGCATTCATTGTTTTTCTTAGCATTTTGACAGAAAATTTATTTTTTTTATTTGAAAAGTACTTTTTCGTTGTTTCCTAAATTTTTGGCATATTATTTAAGTAAGACCTCTTTAAATATTTCTTATCACCACTGCTTAAATATAAACTTCTTTAATATTTTGTAAAAACTTGTTATAGCTTTATATAAACTTATTGAATACTGGTTAATGCTGTTCCTTTTATATGACCCCTAACTGTAATAGAAAAATGAGTGTGACTGTACATCAAGGATATCTAGTCATGTCTAGATTATGCCACATCGGTAAGGACAAAGAGTCTATATATATGACAATTTTTATCAGTTACTTTCTGTCCGTTCTAGTAGAAGGTGACCTCGGGCAATGCTTTCACTTTATGTTGTTGTTGGATGATAGGAGACATGGATTTCCTTTATCGATTCCTTACCATAAAAGCAGAATCTAGTTTCTAGAATATGTGTAGATTTAGTTATCGCAAAGACAAATCATATATATAGCACCAAATGGTGCATAACATCTAGCATTGTTTCCTTTTCTTACTATAAAAGAGAATCAATTCCATTATTTTACTTCATAAATTTCAAATCAGATATGCCAAAACATTAAAAGCTTATAAAGGATACCTACTGCAGTGGTTGAAAGACGAAAATATAAATTAACTTTATTCTTGCTGATTTCATATTTGATAATTCCTGATTTTTTTCCCAAGTGAGATAAATTTATATAAGGAAGTTCTATTTCTAAATTTGAGATAATAATACCTAATTGGACAATCCGAATTCCAAATATCAAGTCCTTTTTCTTTTATAAAATATGGACAGAAACTTTTTATTGAAAAATTAAGTGTTTTTTTTTATGTTTGTTTAGATGGATATTTTTAAATTGAAGAATGCCTGTAGTTTCATTGTTGTCTCAGAAAATGTATGCAATTCTTTAAAATCTCTGAAAATATTTTTTTTCGAAAAAATGCTTTTTAGAATTAAATAATTAAAAAAATTGAAAGATTTAAGTTTTAGGGTGAATGAAAATATCATTATACAAATTTGAAATGATTTATTATTATCAATTTTATTATGAGCATGATATAATCTCAAAGAAAATTTTAGAAATAGCATTCTATAAAAGATAATTACAACAAATTTATATATATTTTTTAAATTATTCAATATTTTTCTATTCACTATTCTTAATTCGAGGAGAAGAAAATAATAAATAATGTTACAAACCTGTAATGCTACTTACCAGCACAATTAGTTCTATCACCGAAAAGATCAATTTAGAATCTTTGCATTGGATATTTCTCGTGTGCCGAGTCAGTGATCCCAGAGCTTGGCGTCGAATTTGGCGACAAAATATCAATTACTGGAAACTTGGATAATTTTAGTCATCCAGCCAATAGGAAATGCGATATGCCTGATTGTCCAAAAATCTTATCGTCCCATCTCTCGGGAACTAAAAGAAGAATGCAGTTTCGAACTGCATTCAGTTTGAGTTGGATGAAAGTAGTCGTTGAGAAGATAACGAATCTATTGCGAAATAGTACAACGTTGTGTAGAGCTCAAGCGATTAACGAACTGAGTTATGTGCCGAGTCCTTGTATTCACTGTGTAAGCAGCATTGAGCCCAGTAAGGAGTAGTCAGTCGTGTAGTAGTGTGGAGGTAGTTAGATACAGCTAAAGGGTGTAGACAGTGAAGAATTACGGTCGTTTGTTAAGGTAGTAGGTGAAGCTACGAGTATCTTGATTCTCTACTTAAATGGAGCAAATTAATTAATGGGCAGATTATCTAAGTAATTTGCATTTGAACGACTTTTATGCTTTTACGCCGTGTATACTTCCCGTTATATGTATATTGTTTTAAATTCATGTTAATATCAATATTAACATACATATTGGTATAGTAATTTTATAAAAAATATTATAAATAGTAACTTATTTATGATATTGGTGATATTATAAATGGTACGGCAATATAAAATTATATGAAATATTCCAAAGATGCTTGAAATTTTCTTACTCAAAAGCAATTTTTTCTCATAATAGAAGGTGGGTATAAATCCATTTGATATTCTTGGAATACAAAACATTTAGAAGAGTGCAACAATTCATCTTTAGAAAACTATTTATTCTTTTAATTTTTATCAAAGTGATAACAAAAAAGTTTGACAAGGAATAAAATCTCTTATGTATAAAACCGAACAAAATTTATTTGACAAAAAGGTGATATTTTCCTTCCACATAATTTTCTTAATTCCTTCAAAAACGTGCTATTTATATAGTAGAAAGCTTCCACAGAGATAGAAATAAAAAAGGAAGTTATGATACTGAGTAAACTCAAGTAACTCGAAACAAATGTTGAGAGAAAAATGAATAATTCACTCCTTTTGTTCTATTTTCAAAAGAATGTTGAATTATTCATAAATTTGCGATAATACAAGATCTTGAGAGAAAGAAATAGATAAATAAAAGTTGGAAAAGAGGCGGAAAATTTATCTTCCTTTTATTTTTGAAAGCTTTACAAAAAGGATGTTTCCTTTTGAATGACTTTTTTTTCGTATTGGTGAACTAATTTAAGCTGCATTTCATGAAAGCCTTATTGCAAAGCAGCTTCATTTCCGTTTTAAGAAAGTCAATTTTGTCATAAAGCATCAGAAATATGTTTTAGAACAGATGTATTTTTAGAAAGAAGGTGTATTCAATAATTGCTACAAAGTTATGTTTTTAAATATTTACTGACTCGGATTTCAATGAAATGTTAAGTATCGTAAGCTCATTTTGAAAGTCATTTCCAAATAAAAGAAATCAATAAGGAATATAAAATACACACTTTAATAATGGAAAATAAACACACACACACACACACACACACACACACACACACACACACACACATATATATATATATATATATATATATATATATATATATTCAAATCGTCTTGATGTGAATAGTTATAGCAGGCTCAATATATTTCAATGATTTCTTGAATAATGAAATAAAATGAATGTGAAAAAAGATTTAAAAAAAAATAAATGCTTCTTCTGAAATTAGGAATAATATTTCTAGTTAAAAATAATTTTATAATATAATTGATTTAATATATGATCAAAATTATCCAGGCAATCTTTAATTGACACATTTTTTTCTAATTTTAATTGAAAGGGTAGATGAAGTTTTATAACTTCTACCATATCATGAAAAATGAGTCTCATTGATTTTATAGAAAATGTTTGATCATCATCATTATTCATTGATTTATTTTACAGAAATGATAATCATTTAACCTAAATAATATTTCGTACATAATATTTATGCATTTTAAAATTTCATGAAATGTTCTCAAGCCAGATATTAGTATTTAAGAATGCCGAAAAACCCTGTACACTTGTCACATGAGATTTTGACTAACCGATTCATCTACAAATATTATTAGTATTCTACTATGAGACATATCCTAATATGTCAATTGGAACAATAATTTTTTTTTTGCAATCTGTATAAAATTATACCCGAGTTATTCAGACTTTAATATTGCCTTAGAGTCTTTTAAATTATTACTTCATTTCAGATTTAAGTAAAAAAAATATTCAGTTTGCTAAAGACTAACTGGATACGAAGGAATAAATAAAATTTGGAAATACAACTAAGAGCTGTAGATTCGATAAACATCCCAGATTCCACTATTTTTCCAAGAAAAAAATATATAGTTTTTAATAAGACATGGATAATCACACTTTGCAATAAAATGTTTTAAAATTTATATTTTTGCAAGAATAAAATCGTTTGGAAACATAAGAAATTAAACAATTTAAAATAATTAATTTAATTCAACTTTCAATTTTTTCAGATAATAAATTATAGGAAAGAAAAATTACTGTTTAATTTTAAAAGATGAAATATTACATCAGAACACTGAATAAAAGTGAACATTATATATATTTAATTCACTAATTCGGCAATCAATTTCATTTTACTATTTTTATTGTTCACTTTTTTATATTTGCAAGAATAAAAGCAGTCATAAGGATAAGATTAACACCAGAGTAACATTAAAAACTCTATTTTTCTTTTCTTTTAGACGCCAATCAGTTTCAAACTGAGGTACTTACTTATTAGACCGTCCAAATTTATCATCAAATTTGGAGTCGTCACCAACGAATTGCTAAACTGAGAATTATGGCTTCCCACAATGGTATGATTCGTTGATTTTTATCACTAAATTTAAATCCGTCCCAATGAGTTACTAAACCGTTGGCGACTGTTGGCGAAGACGGTCTAATACGTAAGTACCGAAACTGAATGACACAATGAATAAAATTTCAGCACTTGCAAAGAATAGCATTATTTTTTGATTATTTAGTTCACTAAATAATCACAATAAAAACTATGCACTTTCTCAAGAAAACTTTCCTTTAAACAAGACGTTAAGCCAATATCTCATTTCGGATTATCAAATGAAACTGCAATTAACTTTTCTTAATATTTCAACTCCTGTGTGTTGCTCCAAAATTAGACTATTGCTGACAGTTGAATCTCTAAAATTCGCCTAGGATTTGTTGAAACAAAGTCTTTACTACCTACACAATCTAATTCCAACCGTTGATTGATCGCCCGTTCAGCTATGTTTGGTGGACATACGATTAATGGACTGTGCTGACCGCTCGGCCATTAACATTTGACAGCTGCTGGCGACATTCTCATCTAGAAAGTTAACACTTACGTTCAATATATTATTTGTTATCTCAGTCATTATAGAAGATGGGCACAGATAGATCCTGAATGGTATTTTTACTTTCTCGTTTCGGATTATAACTCAACTGTCCGTTTTTAATGACTAAGAGGTACTTAAGTATTATATAGTATTCGCCAACGATCGCCAATGGTTTAGTAACTCATTGGCGATGGATTTAAATTTGGCGATAAAGATCAATGGATTACACCTTTGCCGGATTGACATAATTGGTGGTTTATCAACTCATTGGCGACGACTTCAAATTTTATTATAGAGTTGGACGGTATAATACGTAAGTACCGAATAAGAAATGTATAAATGTAACTAGAGTTGCGAATGAATTTTCATATGCAGTGTTTTATATATGTGACTACGTTAAGGGTGAATTGTTTAAGAAACATTCAAAAATAGAAATATTTTTTATTACTTATATAAAAAAAATATTTTTAGTGATTTTAAAAATTGAAAAAAAGTTTGTTTTTCAGGCTAAAAGGGGGTGTAAAACAAAATTGTCTGTTTTAGAGGCATATCAAATGATTGCTTACATTTTGTAGATGACCTAAGAAATATAATATACAATTCCAGAATTAAAACGCAAGGTGAATTTCTATTCATTCTTTGAATATTGAGGTCCAACTGATAATTAGCATGAAATTTTCTTTTATCCTCATATTGAAACCCTAAAACAACTAGACAATATTTACAAATTGGAAGATTATTTACTCGATATTTCAGGAACTGTAGACCATTTAACAATTATTATACCAAATTTGAACTCAAATATGTAACGGATTTTAATTTATTACTTTTTTTTGTTATGAAAATAGTAGAAGAAACAGTAGTAGAATAGTAGAAGAAACAGTAGTAGAATAGTAGAAGAAACATTAGTAGAATAGTAGAAGAAACAGTAGCAGAATAGTTAAAAAACAGTAGAAGAATAGTAAAAGAAACAGTAGTAGAATAGTTAAAGAAACAGTAGAAGAATAGTAGAAGAAACAGTAGAATTGGGAAAATAGCATCTAAAGATGCAAAATTGAATTAAAACATATTTAAATGCAAATATAAAAATCATTACACTATTTAAAATATAAACATAGAAAACAAAAAAACTTCTAACGCTTTTACAAAGAAGCTATACAAACATTAAGATGTTAAATCTTAAATTATATATCAAATAAATTTATGATACTAAATTCAAAAAAGAAAACTATAGTTTTAGTTAAATGCAATAGTTTAAATTTTATTTCAGTAAAATTCACTTATTAAACATGCACACATGACATAAATTTTAAAAATATATATAAATTTTATTTTGTCAGTCTGCCTTGTTTATGGTGACAATGTACCAAGGCTCCAGGTCAGATTGACATCGTAGGAGTTAGCTCATTCAATTGGATATTATTTCTTAATTTTTATCCAAATTATTAATTTTGTTATATACCAGCAGAAGGATCTAAGAATGTTGGAATACATATCAATTATTTAATAATTATCATAAATATGAGAAAAATTCTCAATCAAAATTGTTTTCAACCACACATGGTTTCCCCCAATTAATAGAAACGCGAGTAGAAATTTGCAAGTATTCGTAAACAACCAGCTTAGCGTAAACAATTCTCAGAACTGGATCGATTGTATCCCAGGACTGTGCTTTTCTCCCCGGCTAAAAGATGGACAGATTCACTTCGGCGAGTCGCGGGGAATTTACTGAAAGGAATCATGTTTAGCTGTTACGACTTTTCTCAGAGTAATTACGACTGTTGATTAATTGACCGCTATGGAATTGTGGTTAGAAATGCGATTAATGGATTACTCTGACCACTCAACCATTAACTTTTATCCTCTGAATTAGTTCCGAAATGAATTTGTCAGGTTCAGATGAAATGCATTTCAGTGGAAGATTTCTGCCAATTTCCTTGGCTTCATTTTCAGCAATTATTACTTTGATTATTAATTCTTTATTACAATAATTATTTCATTTTTGTCAATGACTACTTTCAAGTCATTTTAATTGAAATTTTACCTCCAGAAACTCGTTTGGAACAATATATCATACATGTATATTATTGCAGCTTGAAATCCCATTCTTAACTACAACTAAACTTTTCCTAGAAAATTAAGGAAATAAAATCAAACATGGCTATTTAATGTGCATGATTGTATATAATAATGACATAAATTATGCAATTTTTATTTTTATTTTTAGGCAAATAATACTGAAAATACATTTTTGAAATGCATCAAAATTTCATAATCTATTTTTCTATTTATTTAAAACCATATATACAGTTCTACTTATTTACATTAGTCCTTTTCAAAAAAAAGTTAAATTGATTTATTTGTATATTACCTTCTCTTCCAAAGAAACGCATATAAAGAATTCAAGAAAACTATTTATTTTTCAATTACTTATTTTCGAAAATATTTTGCGTGATAAGTTTAGGAACCATTTGCTACTTATTTGTCTGGAAATTTATCACGTCCAGTTGCTTAAAAGTACTGGAAAAGGAAATGTGTATAATACATATGATAGAATGGTAGAAATATATGATAGATGGTATATGTATATAGTAGATATATGGTATGGTAGATGTATATGGTAGATATATGGTGTGGTATTTGCATATGATAAAATGATAATAAATTTGTATAATGCATATGATATATTGATGTCACAAATATTTCAAAACAATTCACAGAGATAAGATAGCTTTCTGAAATTATATTTCAGAGTCTATAAAGAAAAATTTCCATTCATAAATATTCTGTATTTGAAGTATTACAACTGTCAAAACACGTAATGCTTTTCTTGTTAATGAACTAATGTAGTAAGAAGGCTAAACGTAAGTTGAATTTTATTTGTTTATGATTAAGTTAATCCGGAATTAAACCGTTGCAGCTAATATTTAAAAATTCACTATAACAATAAAAGTTATAAAATTCTGCAAAATGTTAAGAATTACATTTCTTTCTCTAAGAACAATAAGCAATATCGTTTGAATATCAAGTTAATACTATTTAATTTGGCCTACAAAGTTTTCTGAAAATCTTTCTGAATGATTTTTTAAAAATTTTAATTGCCATCTGAGACCAAATGTATTGCTTCATATGACATGTATTTTTTTCTAGATTTACAATTAGTCAAATGGATGTTGTTTGATATCAAACTATAAATTGAAGTTACAGCTTCAGTAAGAAGCTTTTGGAAGTAGTTATCAACATTTGAATGTCCATCTACAATGCATATGCAATTGCTTCAGAAGCGAATTTTCCGTAATATGTATTTCTTCATGAATGAGTGTTCTCAATGAATATTTTCTTTTTTTTGTGAATATCATCATTAAGTATTGTTTTTAATGTATTAATAGCATATATTTGTGGTGGAATACAGAATAGCACGCCGTCTCATACCCCCGTATCCATGACCCTTCTGGTCACTTCGTGGTTTGGTGGGCATGCTATAAGAATCAAAATATTTAAAATAAGAAACAACTATTTACAGAATTTACA
>JAOUZG010030082.1:9211705-9230537 GCA_026289955.1 Argiope argentata
TAAATGCATTTTAACTTAAATCAGTATAATTCCTGATTTTATTAAGATAATGAAAGCTTAGTTTGTAAAATATAGCTTTTAAAAACATTATTTAGTTTCTAATATCAACTATTAGTATAAAAAGAACATGTATTCATATAAAGAATTGATAAGATAGACCATTCATAAGATCTATCAATTTTGATACACATTTTTCTTAAAAGAGAATAAAAGCATACATTAGAATGATTTTTTTAAAAAATTGGAATTAGTATTTTAATTAATGACAAATTAAGCCTGAGTTTGGAATCGTTCGGATACAATTATTCATAAATAACTTTAAAAGTTTTACAAAATATATAAAAAAATAATAATGTAACCTATTTGAATTTTGAGAATTTTTAAATATTAATTTAACGTGATTTAAAATAATGCATTTCATTCATGCAATTGTTAGCTAATTTTAAAATTATCATTTTACTTTACCAGGCAAAATAATATGAATGCCATGAGTGAGCGATTTTCTATTTTCTTTAATAAAAATTAAAAAGTCTGATCAGGAACATTTTAAAAATGCGAGATTTCTCCTTTTATATATAATTGCCTACCAGGTGAAAAAGCCATAAAATTTGTCTATTTGGTCTAATAATACAAGCAGCACATTCCTGTGCTATTTAAAAATATCATATGTTTTCAAATATATAGGTTGGCCATTAAGGCTTTCGTCCTTTACAATATACACACACTTCTCTCTCTCTCTGTGTGTGTGCGTACATATACATATGTAATTGTATACATATGCATGTATTCATATTCAACATGTGTATGCATGTGTATGTATATGAATATGTGTGTATGCATGTGAATGTATATTAATATGTGTATATATGTTTATATATGTATATATGTTTATTTATATGCATGCATATGAATATGTGTGCATTTGTATATGTATGCATACGAATATGTGTGTATGAATATGTGTATGCATGTGTGAACACCTTTGGCAATATGAAAAATATCAAAAGTGAGTCTCTTTTCTGGTTAAGAATTATTGGCTGCCAAATTATATTCAACATTAATGATTATAACTTTGAAAGTATTCTTATCTGCAATTTGCATAACGATCAACCTATGTTTTATGAAAAACAAAGAGATAAGACCATTTGAAATTGCATGGTGTGGACGTGGATAAGATTAACGCCAAAATGTAAAAATCCATTTCTGCATTAATTGCATTCACTGTTTATTGATCAAAAAAATTTTAAGAATAATGGTAATTTTTACATATGAAATTCAATATGTTTTTAATAATTGTCTTTTTTTATTGTCAGAAAAAGACGTAGTGTCACCTATTTGTATTTTGCATATACTTAATGTTTTAAAATAAAAATTCTTTTCAAATTTCAATGTAACCACAGTTTATAGCATTAAGAATAGGTTATAAATAATTTTCAAAATAATTCGAAATATAATTTTTAAAAAACAATAAGTAAATTAAAAAATGCCTTTAGAACTAATAAATAGAAAACGAATCATCTTTAATTTTATTTTAATCTATAGTTACAAACAATTTAAAATTGCTTTTGAATATATAAATAAATTAAAGACTTAAAAGGACGAAACATCAGCTTAAGTTAAATTTGGTCAAATGAACATTTAATGTTAAATCAAATGCACTTATTTGACTTTCAATTCCTCCAGGACTGAGAAGGAACTAAATGCTTGATTTGAAATTAAATGTTTTGATTTTAAAGCAAATTACTTGAAAATTTTATCAGGAAAAAGATTTCTATAAAATGAAATCATATATCTTATTTAAAATGAAACTGAAAATGCATTCATTCAAATGCTCGTTTCAAAATTACAAAATTTTGATTTTTTTTTCCATCTGAAATCATTTTAACTAGAACTTAATTCTCTCCAGAAATCAAAAATAGCTTTAAAAAGTGAAATAAAATTAGAAAAAGATAACCACAAAGATAACTATTGAAAATGAAATCCTTTCTAAAGCCATTGCTTTGCTATATTTTTCCCTTAACTAAAAGAGGCAGTAAGAAGAAAGCAGTTTATTGCTTTCATTTAATATTTTATTTTAGGAAAAAAATTGAAAAGGCATTCTGTTTTTATATATTTGGTTATATATATTCGGTTTTGCATCAAAAATATTTCTTCACTCTCCATTTTCCATTATAAAAAGCATGGATGAATGTTGACAGACGCGAAGTTAATTAGTAATGCAACCTCTTGACAGGTTTTCTAACACTCTTATTTTTGTTTGAAAGCGAGATATTAGCTTCTTGAGAGAAGTGGGAATGAGAAAGAAGACCAATAGGGTTTTTGGAAAATGATTTTTTGACAGGAAAAAGAAGGTTTTGGTTAAAATTTTCAATTTTCCAAAATATTTTACTGTTTTTTGTTTTTTTTCAGTAAATTGTATTTGACTGCAATTTTTGATGATAGCTGAAATGCATTATTTCATTAGTTAAGCAAAATAAATTTCAACCGTGTGAATTAGACAAAATTATTACGAAACAATTTAAATTAAATAAAATTTGAATATACTTTACAAAAGTGTTCAATATTGTTACTTGTATGTTGTTTATTGACACAACAGCCATGTACGAGCATATTTCCTTAATATTGGTGCATTCTTAATTCTGTTTTAGTAATAACATGTAATTAATTTAAATATTTAAAATATGTTAAATATGATCAAGCAATATTTCAAATTTCTTAAAATAAAAATTCACACAATATATTCCTTAAATAATTAGAATTTATTCCATTTTAATAACATATTTAAAGCGGTTAATCAAATGCAGAGTGGTCAGAGAGTTTTTCCTGGATTAAAAAGATATCGTAAAAAGTATTTTATAATTTGACGTATGGCTGTTTCTATACATTGTAAAGACATTTTTATAATACCTAATAAAGCGACTTAAGTCGCGAAATTTCCGTATTACCACTTTTGGTTAGATTGAAGAATGTCAAGAAAGTATTCACTTTCTCTGTTATTATATTTCAATATCAGTGCTGTTATATTAAACACAACACGGATCACTTAAGTAGTATTTAATGTGACAGTAGCGAAGAAAGCAGAACATAAAGTACTATTTATTGCTTCACACATACTTTTGCATCCAGCTTTACAAAAAGCATAAATTTAGCCTCTTCTTTCCCGTGATCTGTGTGTTCTGGAATTGAGTCCGAGATCCGGCATGGTCGTTCTTCATTTGCGTTCTATCTGTGAGATGTGTGAATTTACCCTTCTTATAAAAAGGGGCTGTATAAGCGAGTGTGATATATACGTAGATAAAGTCGCACTCTTGGTCTTAGATGGCATTACGGAAACAGAAGACTGTCTTGGCTTAAAACCACTGACTTCGTTTGTGCCTTGTCAATGGCAAATGCCATATGACACAATAACAAAATTATAATATAAAAAATTTTAATTCGTTTCACAAATTTCGAATAATATGCTACAAATTTTTAAAGGTACATAAATAGGTCAATAATTCGCTACAAATTTTTTGTCACAAAAATGTATTTGTTAAATTCACTTGTTTATATTTAAATAATTCTCTTAATATTTCTCTTTGGGTCATTTTTGAGTTTGTGTATTAATATCAATTCTTTTAATATTATGTATTATATTATGCATATGTATGTGAATTGATTAGATCATGTAAAACATTATGCGCTCTATTCAATAATATATATAGATTCCAGTAATGTATATAAATTATTTCCACTATTATATATAAGCTATAAAACAAATCTAGTTTCTTTTTAAACTAATGCGAATCTTTTAGTAAATATAAGAAAAAGAAATAAAAATTTCCAAAGATTTCAAACTTCTAATGGGTAATGTACAATAGACATAATTTGATATAATTGATACAATTGGCATAATTTCTAAAGCATATCTTTTAAAAATGTGTGCGTCCCTCAGACCAATAATTCAAATAAAATTGAACCCAGAAAATAATGCATAGAAAAACTTCACATCAGAAACCTTTATCATCTGAAAAATTCCTTTTGAACAAAATGATTCTAGAATATGCATTGAAAATGGACAAATAATTTGAGTAAATGTATGTTTCAATTTTCTTAAAGATATTTTGATTTTGGTTTTTGAAAATAAATAGAAAACTTTACTGATATTATAGTTATTTTTTTCCTTTGTTATAATCTTATTCTGTTACAAAAGATTTTTTTTGTACCTATTGATATCTACTTTGAGAAAATAATAATTTAAAGAAAAATTTATTTCCATTCAAATGAATTCATTGATAATTTTCTTCAAATTTCTAATAAAATTGGAACTCTAATCTGTAAATGATTGAAACTCTGACTATGTTTATCCTTAAATAAGTTAAAATACAATAATTTATTGTATATAATTGGAATATTTTTATTAAAATGTCAAGAGAAAAAAAAAGGAACATCCAGAAAGTTTTCTAATGTACAATTTTTAATTACATTTTCCTGATTAATAAAATATATCCTGTAATATATAAAAATACTTAATATTTTTTTTAAAAATAATTTCACCATTTCGGAAAACTAAATATACAATTTGATATTACTGGCTTTTCAGAAGGCATTTGTAGCCTCCAAGAAGAATCAATGAAAATGGTGATGATAATTTATTTAAAGATGTGTTATAAAATTGCATTGAAAAAATTTCATACACATTTTGATATAGATATAGTAGTATAATTCTTTGTTTAAATAATATTAAAAAATTCACAAATGTACTCTATGTATATCATCGTTACATTTTCCCCTATTGCGCATTTATAAATAAGGTATTCCATATTCAGTATATTTCTATATTATTTATCCAATCATATAAACAATCCATGAAATATAAATGCCATTGCCTATGATAGGTTGGACTTCTTTTGCCTTATGCTTTAGCTGGGTATAATGGAATGGCCTTCACGCCTTGGGTGACCCTACCAGGAGAATAATCTCCCGACGTACTTCACCCATTCCACCCAGGGCCACCGCCCCCGCCACGGTGAGGCAGCATATAGGACTTGGGGGGGGGGACAACCAACCAAACAACCAAACAACCACTAAACAACCAATCAACACGGCAATTTGAAGGCACTCACTCAAATATCATATCATCTTTTGGAAGAGATGTAGCCACTGATGTAGATATTGCCTCACTATTCGCCAAACATTACGAGATTAAAAGCAAACTGGAGTTCAACGCGAATGACAGGAGGCTGCTAGGCGTCTATAAGAAAACCATAAAAGTCTCAAAACGCTACAATCAAAGGGACATTTTTACAATGCCACTCACAATGGATGAGCTAGACCTTGCAATTGACAAAATGAATCCTCTCAAGGCTCCAGGACCTGACTTAATCTTCGGCCGGATGGTGAAACACTTTGGAGATTTGGCAAATAAGGAGTTTCTGGAGATTTTCAACCTTTCCTGGTCTTCAGGCAAGCTGCCCAAAATTTGGAAATACTCTACCGTTATTCCAATTCTGAAACCTAGCAAAACTGCATCAGAGTGCAATAGCTATAGGCCAATTTCCCTTACCAGCACTTTCTGCAAACTCATGGAACGGATAATCCACCGCAGACTTATGAATTGGCTTATTGAGAACAATAAGCTCCATTTTTATCAAACTGCATATAGAGCAAATCATAGCACAGTGGACCAGCTTTTTTATCTGTGTCAATCGATAATAGATGGTTTTCAAGAGAAGCCTCACAATAAAACCCTGGCAGTTTTCCTGGATCTTTCTGCGGCTTTTGACAGAGTTTGGCGCCAGAAATTAGTGCATATCATTCAAGACACCGGGATCAATGGAAATGCATCATTTTGGATAAATGACTTTCTTAGGAGAAGAAAATTCTCTGTTAAGTTTAATGGAGCCCTCTCTGAGTCTCACAGGATGTGGGCTGGTGTTCCACAGGGTTCAGTTTTGAGTCCCCTTCTTTTCCTTATTTATATGAACACCATTCATCCCCACATTCATCCAAACACCAAAATTGCATGCTCGCTGACGATATCGCAGTTTGGAACACGCAAAATGATATTGCTGTTTCAGAGAGGGCTCTGAACTCTACTCTGAAGGGTATTGCCGAATGGGCAGACAACCTCAATCTTACCATCAACGTTGATAAGACAAATTATTGCGTTTTTTCTACCGATAGACGACGCCGAGCTACTTTTAACGCAAACATCAAAATTAATGATTTTCGGATCAACAAGGTTGACCTGCCAACCTATCTGGGAGTAATCCTAGATCCTGAACTAAGATTCACAAAGCATATTGAACAAACTGGTAATAGAGCTCTGAGAAAACTAAATTTTCTAAGAAAACTCTGCGGAACAGCATGGGGCTCAAGATCTCAAACTCTAAAAAGGACTTATTGCGCAGTTATTAGACCAGTCCTTGAATATGCTGCCCCCATTTGGGCTCCAGCCTCTTCTTCCATAAAGGAGAAAATAGATAGAGTCCAATATAGAGCTTCAAAAATCATTATAGGTGCGGTTTCCTCAACCAATAACGAAAAGGCCGAGCGAGAATGTGGACTACCTCCCCTTGAGAGCAGGCGTAAACTTGCCACCATCAAGTTCACAAACAAACTGCGTTGTAATAATGCAGATCATATATCTACAAGAGTATTCAATAATTGGAAGAAATCAACAAGGCTTAAACGTTCCTCAACTCTCCAGTTAGATTCAGACACTAGAAAACAAGTCAATTTGGAACACTCCTCTTTAGATTTCCTTCAGGAGCCCATCTTTCCAAGAAAACCACCAGATAATACCATGTTTGGTTTGGAATTATTACAGACTTGCTCTAAAAAAGAAGATTCCAGTGTTCTCAATCAGAAAGGACTTGAAACAATCGAGAAGTTCTCTCATAAAAACTTCGCTGTCGCCTATACTGATGGCTCATCAGACAAGTCTCTGAACAGTGGAGGTGCAGGAGTGTTCATCTGCTATCCAGATGGTAGATATCACAAGCATAAATTTAACACTGGCAAAATCGCCTCCAACTTCACTAGTGAAGTCTTGGCGATCAGAGAATCTCTCACCTTATATTTAAATGATCAACAGGCTTTTTATTCGACAGAAGGTCTAACAATCTTTTCTGATTCTAAATCAGCCTTAGAGGCTATCAGAAATGGAGGGACTAACATCACCTCTGATGTCATTGACCGCCTAGAACAGTTCAACAGCAAGGGAAAATCCTGTGTCCTGCATTGGATCCCTGCACACGTCAATATTGAAGGAAATGAGTGTGCAGACTCTTTGGCCAAGGAGGCTAGAGATCTCGCTCATGAGTGCACCACCATCACACTCGCTGACGCTAACGCAGTGGCGAGACACAGAATCATGACTCATACGTTTAAAAAACCCCTGATTACTGAATATGATAGCCCCAGAGATATTACATCTACAATAGCATGGCTTAGAACCGACCACTATAGAGGCATGAAAATCCATCCAGACAAAACAAGATCATACGTCCTTTGTAAACATTGCCCTGATGTCCAGCTCACTCCTGGTCACATCCTGGAATGCCCAGCGGTGACCACGAGTATTTTGAAGTTGGGAATGGTTCCGATGAGGAGCGCTTTACAGGAGATTCTGTACAGTCCTGCTGCACCGCTGCTCGCAGTGGCTGTGATCAGGACTTTCGGTATAATTTGATGTCACTGCAGATCCATGAACACGAGAACAACAACAACAATCATATAAACAATATGATAGTTTAGAGTTTAAAAGTGTTCCATTAAGTCTAGCCTAATGATAATAAAGTGTCGATTAAATTTCTGTTATCCACTTAATATGTCTTTTAATAGTATTTTATAATCTACAGTTCTAAGTAATTTGCTATGGTTTGAATTAAGTTTGAACATTTTTGCAATAATATAATGTATGGATGAAGTCATAAAAAATAATTTTTACCTGCAGGAATGGTCCCCCCCCCGATATTTTCTCACTTTATTTCTAATAAATTTACTTCCTTATCATTTTTAGAAACAATTGGTAAATCAGCAATGTCACTAATGTCTCTAATAAAAGCTAAGGTTTTTGTTAGAGTTTTCATACAAAAATATTACTTAAACTTATTGTATGAAGAAAGCAATTCTGAGATAATAATAAATATTTCAATGATTAAACATTATAAAGGCAATAAATTTATTTTTGTCAGAACATTACTAATTCTTTAAAGTTATTTATTAATAATAATTAAAGATCTAAAAATAATTACCCCAAATTTTCTGCATTTATTACATTTTCCAGAAATGTGGCATCAAAAATAATGAATGAACGAATTAAACATTATTTTGAAGTAATGTGAATAAAATATATTTTTCTCAGAGAAATATATTGTAGCAAATAAAAAACTAATTCTTGAATATTTTGGATATTCCCTCAACACACATTCTAGATATTTAAATAAAATGTTTTTAGTTTAAAGTAGAAATTAAATCATTAGAATTAAAATATAGCGGACCAAAAAAATGTAATAACTGAAAAAAAAATGTTTTACTAAAATAATTCTTTAGTGAACATTAAAGGCTAATTTAACAGCAAATATTTCGGGAAAAACATTCATTCCAAAACTTCCAATCTTTTATTCTAAATAAAAAAGACGAAAAGTAAAAATGTTTATGCTATCCGAATTACTTCGTTACAGATTCTGCTTTGAGTGTTTGTATTCTGAGCTAGAATAATGTTTTTATAGTTTTGCTAGCAAATAAAAAGAAAAGATTAAAATTGTTTTCTCTGCTACTGAAAAAAATATCTTTATTCAAAAAATGAATTCTAAATTAAGAGAATGAGAGGAATTTAATTCAAACGTTCTTTCTTTCTACATTTTTATATATTGGGTTGGCAAGAAAGTAATTTCGGGATTTTAGGACGAAATAAAACTCAAAGTGTCTATACAAAAAAGAACTTTAATCAGTCAAATATCTTCCATTTTATTAAATGATCTTTTGTTCCATTTCTGGTAACTTCAAGATCCAACGTTCATAGAATTTCTGGTCTTAAATAGCAAAAAAAAGCCAACTAATTGCGATTTGATGTCATCGTTATTATTGAACTTTTTACCATTTAAGCAGTTTTGTAAACTTTGGAATAAATGATAATCTGATGGTGCAATTTCGGGGCTTTATGGGGGATCCAACATCAATTCCCGACCAAACTCCAATAGTTTCGTACGGGTTGCTAAAGGTATGTGAAGCCTCGCATTGCCGAGGTTGAACACGATTCCTTTGTGATTCGCCAATTCTAACCTTTTCTCTCTGATTGCCTCCTCCAATTTCAATAATTGTTGTCTATAAACATTTGAGTCGATAGCTCGGTTATTTGGAAGCAGATAAAATTACACAACACATATGTAATCCCACCATATCGGCAACATGATCTTTTTTTGATGCAACCCAGTTTTTGATGGGGTTTGTGCTGGTTCATCATGATTGGACCATGGTCTTTTTCGATTAACGTTATTGTACACGATCAATTTTTCCTCTTCGGTTATAATTAGTTTCAAAAAAGGGTCGATTGAATTACGTTTGAAATGGGTATCACAAACACTGATTTGTTGTGTTAAGGGAATTTCTTTCGATTCGTGCGGAAACCTAATATAGATCTTCTTAAGAAGTCCAAGACGCCTTATATGATTTTCAATTGTTGTGGGTGATATATTCAACTGTTTTGCAATCCCTTTAATAGTCATGTGACGATTCGATTGAATTATCGCTTTTATTTTGTCATCATCAATTTCAGAATGTCGACCAGAACGTTGTCGACATTCTGAAATTGATGATGACAAAATCAATTTCAATTCAATCAATTTCAGAATGTCATCATCTGTTAAACAATCAACATCCTAAACTTCACATATCTCTTTGTGAGCCTCAGCCCACTTTCTTGCCTTTATGAAAATAAAAAAAAGTAAAATGAGTTGGAAATGTTTATTTTTGCACTCCATGTTGAAACTGACTGTTATAAACAAAATTACACGAAATTGGTGTCTATAGCGACCTAAATTTATCGACTGCGATTTCTTAAAAGAAAAAAAAATCTAGCATTGATATAAGAATAATGAAACAAACCTATCGCTAACTACTGATGCAAACCGAAATTGCTTTCTTGTCAACCCAATATATGGATAATTTTTTAATATATGTATTGAAAATAAGTATTAAAAAATATACAGTGACTTTCAAATGTCGACTTCAGAGATATACTGAATTTTTTCATTGAAAAGGTTTATTTCAGTAACGATTATTCATTTCATTACATACATAAACGATTTTAACATTAATTTCCAAACAATGAAGAGTTGAGAAAAATTCACAAGCAGGTTGATCATTCAGCCTTTAATAAAACTTCATATTTTCAAAGAATGATGTGTAGCTTAACCCCCTTCTTCGCCAATTGGGCGATAATACACCAATGCTTGCAATCCCTATAATTTTTATTACAGCAACCCTAGGTTAACTTTCTTCTTGACCTCAAGAGCTCCAAAAACATGGCGCATTTTCATGGTTGATAATTGGCGATTTTTGAAAAGCACGCCAAGCAGTAGGTTAAACTACAATCGCACCGAAATTGTCGGGTAAAGTTTATATCAACGGAGAGATACCATTGAAGAAAAATTACCAAAATCTATTTTTTTTCTTTAGGATGTAGCTTTTCCTACTACATATTGATTGAAATTTAAAAAAAAACCGTTTACCTTCGTTCTGGCTTAGGGGTAGCGTGTCTTCTCTGTCATCTAGACATTTCGAATTCAAGCCCCGGTCATGGTTGTTGTTCTTTCATGCGCTTCTTGTGAAGTATATGAATATGCCCCCCAGTATAAAGGGGTTTCCGATCATAGAAAACAACTACAAGTTGAAAATAATGATTTGAGTTCAGTACTGATGGTACCAAGTAATCTTAGGACTCTGAAGGGCATGATGACTAAAATTGTCAGTTTTTTTCCAATTGTTTGAAAGTTTGTAGAGGAGGAAGTGGTCAATTTTTGACCACATTGGGGCCCAATCATCTCGAAGAGAATATCAATTTGACAGAGTCGGACAATGTAAGGATGGAAATTGCTACAGTTGGCCACATTAAATCTTGTTGATACTACTACGTTCAGTGGCGGCGGGGTGGTCGGCTCTACACAAGAAGAAAAGTGAAAAGGGGTTGTGCAAGCAAATGTGATACCTGAAGTGTCTAAATCGCATTCTTGGCCCTAGTTGGCACCACTGTGTAAACAAGAGACGTTCACTCGGCCTAAATCTTTGTCGGATAACAGTCAGAGAGAGAGCTTGTAAAACGTCATGTGTAACAAAAATAAACAGGTTTACCAATTTACATAGCTTAAATTCAATAAAGTAACGAGATGGAATGATTTAAATTACGAAAATAAGTAAATATTTGTTATAAAATAACTGAAATTTTTTAAAAAAATTACATATTTTAGATAATATTTTTTATTTATATTAATTTAATTAGAAATATTTTTTTTAATTAAAAAGTAAAAATTCAATAGAAAAAATATGAATTTCTAATTGTTTGATTAAAAGAAAATTAGAAGGTTAAAAAAATAAAAAAAATCCTCCCTACATGATTTTAATAAAATTTTACTGTTTTCATCTGTTGTCCATGTTAATGCATTCCCATTTTTTAAAGTGACATTCTTTTCGTCTAAGTAATTTTTTGATAGCAAATTATAATCTTTACTTATAATAAAGCACAATGTGTGTGTGTGTGTGTGCTGGCGGTGTACAGGCCAGACCGTTTGACTTACAGCTACCAAATTTGGTACATGTATACCTTGGGAGCCGGGAATGTGCATCTCGGAGCCCTTTTTTGAATTTTTAATTAAAATTTTAATTAATTAAAAAATAATCCAAATTTTAACGTTTTCTCACTATAACTTCCGAAAATATTACAGCACAAAATTGATTTTTGCATCATATTAAAGCACAAAAAATTAGCTTTTCAATGATACTAATGTTTTGACCTATAAATTAAAACTCTATTTTTAATGAATTTTTAAACATTTAATTTAATCGGATTTTTTTTCAACAATAAAATAAAAATAAACAAAATAAAAATAAAAATTTATCTTCGCGAGAATCTAAAAAAAATCAGTTTTAAATTAAATATTGCCATCATATTTTCAGAAGTTCTGATTAAAAAAAGTTGATTACGACCAAAAATAAAACTAAAATATAATTTATATCACTTGATTACATAAAATGAAATAAATAGGAAATGCGATATTTTTAAAACAATAAATGCAAGAGAAAAATTTTCTTGATCGTTTGCAATATCAAAATTAACAATTCAAGAATTAAAATAAATAAAAACACAAAATAAAAATATATTACAGAAGAGCGACAGTTAAAACTGAAAAAGATTTTTTAGAAAAGTACTAAACGATAATCTTTTGAGAGCGATATTAATTATTATTAAGCAATCTTAATCGAGCTTGAAGATGACGTCATTTCAAAGAAACGACGAACAAAAAGCAATTGATATTAAGTAAAAGTAAAATATTTTTGCATTCGCGTTTTTTTTTAAATTTTTAAAACACTAAGACATGTTTTAAATAGTTACTTTTACTCATGTGAAGAAATATATTGCGCAAATCAAAGAATTCGCCTTCGTGATTGCAATTTATCTCCGCATTTTAATGAATCATGCGAAATAAAAACGCACCTGCTTTCAACGAAGTATACGTAATATTAAATCTATACTGGTAAAAGCAGGCCAGCTATTTGAAAACGCATCTTTCAAACAAGCATACGTAATAATTAGCAATGCAAAATTTGTAAATGCTTATAAACATTTTTTACCCGCATATTTCGGAGACATCAAAACTTCCTAACCAAAGCAATATCATGTTCTCACTTGAGAACAAATAAATCAGCTTTCATTCCAAATTAAACATATAAAAATGTCATTTTCGGCACGTGTCTGCATAAAATGAAACAAATATGAAACATGATATTTGTGGAAAATAAATGGATGAAAACGTTTTCTATAATATTTTACTATACATATATTACTAATCCAATTAAACAGTTTTATTTAAGGCAAATATGGCTTAACATCTACAAGTCATCATCTGTAATAGGAGCCCAACATATAATTTCTTAATTTTTTGGGGGGAAGGGACATAAATCTCTTACCAAATGGTCTAAGTGAAATATATAATTAGTAGATTGAGGGGAAAAATGCTGATGAATTACGACTTTTAAATTTTTACATATATCATCAGCTCTGTGAATCATGTTTAACAAAATATTCTAGAGACAATAAGTCCTTAAAATAAAAAAAGTGGCACTCCAATGAACTAAGTCAATCATCGAAGCTGATCGAAAGCTATGAAAATTTCAATATAACTATTCGATAAAAACTGGCGATTTTAGATCACTTTATCAAGATCTCAAAGAAGCCAATCAGGGTTACTCTAGAATAATTGGTCTAGACTATGAAAATGATGATTGTTCTAAACTTGCAATATTCAAAACTGAATAAATCAGCCAGATTTGGTCGCAGAAGATAGAAATGTTTATTTATTTATTTAGAAGTTGAAATATTAAGAATATTTTACAGAATATGAATCTATAAGACAAAAGGAATTTAAACCATATTTTTTTGAAATATATTTATATACCAAAAAAATAAATAAAATGTTATTATTGAGAGCATTTATATACATCTAAAAATAAAATTAAAAACTTCATGTTTCAATTAACCTGTGAAATGTTTGCTGAATTATTTCTTGAGATATTATAAATTATAAAAAAATATTAAACAGTTTCAATTTCTGTAGGGAACATTCAACTTAAATGTAGGACTACTCTGCTTTCAGTTCTCAGTTTTATTTAAAGGCATGCTTGGATTGAGTAAAGAGGTCTTTATATTAATTGAATTTTCATCATTTCCATTTTAAATTAAAACTGAATTTTACGAGCCCTGATAGAAAATCAGAGAGAAATGCGGAGTTCAAAGATCAGGACTGCTACATAATAATATAAGTGAATTATATGACTATCGAAATTTGAAGCTTAAAAATATTTTGCTGAAAAACTTTTTATGAGACCAAGTTACTGATTGAACCCTTTAATCGGCATTAATACTGGTGAACCAACTGGTCGCCAAAGGCGGCTAGTTAAAAATAAGGAAAAACAGCATTTTATTCCGGTATTTCTCATAGAAATATTAAATTTCAATCAACTTTATTTCATTTGAGAACACTATTATACCAAACCTAATTTCAAGAATAATTCCATTTTGTTGCAAATCTATGAAAGAAATTTTATAATTATGAATCAAAACAAAGAAATTACTGATATTCTATTGCCGTTCATAAACTAAAAATATTAAAGGTATTCTGCATTGAAAGTTTAAATATATAATTTAAATTAGAAATAAAAAATTTAAAGTTAGATTAAGTGGAAAATATTTGTTATATAAAACATAAAACATTTAAATATAAAATTACATAATTGGTTTGGTAATTACATAATTCAATAAAAAAATCTTTCTTCTATGACCTCTCATCATAATTCTTAAGAATTATTTTATTTTAAATAATTGAAATTTTTGCATTAAAAATTATTTTTATTTTTTAATTTTTAAAAAAGCCTAATTAAGAATAGAGTATTTTTTTAAAAAAAAAATTGCTCTTTTAAACTAAATTTACAGTTTTATTATTAGAAATGTCACGAAATATTAAAATCTAATTATTAAATTATCAGCAATTATTTGAATTCACAGCCAGTTTTCAACACCTTAAATGAATAAATATTTTATAAAATAAAAATTAATATTTAAACATATTTTTGATTACCATAAACAATGTACTAATCTATAACATATGAAATATAAAGAATATCAAAGCAAAATGGAAAAGTTCATGTTTTTTTTTAATGTTAAGAGTTAATTATGTATATACAGATACATAGATGTAGACTCAGAAAAAATGTTTAATCTACATTATTTTATCAAATTTCATATCTTTATATATTTCAATAAAATCATTTTTATAATTCTAAATTCATTTTTTACATCGTAAAGAAAGAAAACAGAAATCGAAAAGCAATTAATTCTACAAAAATATTTCACATACTAAAATTTAATGCTGAAAATCCGAATTAAATCTAAATCTATTTTTGGAAATCATTAACAATTTATCCTTTTTCATGACGAATAAAATCCATATAAAAATATAATAGACTTTCATTTCATTTAAAATCGAAATATAAAAATAGAAACATAAGGACCTTATTTGAAATTCCTTTTAGATCTTTCTCCAATGATTACTCTTAAAACTTCGCTTTTAGAAACTGAAGGAGAATATCAACTCCTTTCATTTCTTGTAGAATTACATCCCAGATAGTTTTATTATTATTTTAAATTTATTCTATCTTCTTTAACATTAAATTCCAATTGAGTTTCATTGAATTTTTCTTGATATCAAATTAAATCTATTTTTAGCCCAAATAGATTTCCGAAGAATCTCCGTCATCTATAGTTTAATACACGGATTACTGTAAAAGAATTGCATTGTTAATATCCATAAAAGATTTTTCATGTTTAAAAAGATAACTGTCTTAAATCATTTCTTTCAGTTGTTAGCTTCTGATAAGCCTTTTTAGAACTATTCAATTTATTTCAGGCATGAATATAATTGCATTTATTTTCTTTAAGATCATCTTTCACTGAAAGAAAATGCTTATTTCTTTTAGAAATGAGTTATACTTTTAACTTATAAAACTTATAAAAGTATTATAAAATGTTCTGTTTTATATAAAATATATTCAGATTTCTTAAATTTTAGGGATATTATTAGTTTAGCAAAATTTTATTGCCGAATAACTACGAAAAACTGCTCCATTTTTAATAAAACTTTCAGATAAATCTGGACCCCTTAAACCACGCAAAATTCTTGGCAGGAACTATGGTTAGGTCTCAAAATTCATTTCGGGTCATAGTACACTAACTTCTATAGGAGGTATATACCGTCATCTGTAGGGGTATACAATACAATACCATTTCTGCGCTCAATAGGGGGAACAAGTCATCAAGGCTGTCGATGTCTTTTCATATCGTTTTTCAGGTCTTGATTGAGAGGTTGATCAAACAACATTAAACGTAATTATTCATTTAATTTAACACATTTTTAAAATTAAACATATTAACTTTTTTTTAACAATTTAGAAATTATCAATTGAACAACAACTGTCAACTTGGCTTTGAAAAGTAAATGGTAAATTTGCTCAAAAAGATAAAATACTTAATAAAAATTTTTTAGCCTATTTTCAAATCTAATTAATTTTTTTTTCCTTCAGCGAATATTAAAAAAGTGAAAATATTAAATAAAAGTTTTTAAAAAATTAAATGGTTATTTTTTTGTTGGTGGTAATTAAAAACTAATTTTAATGTCATCTTTGTTCTTAGCAGAGACTAAAAATATTTTACATCTTATGATTTAATATTACGTTTTTAATGCACGATTTATGAATTGTTTTTTAAAAACTATAAACATTTCGAAAAATTTCGTAATTTTTTATAGCACAATATAAAAGAAACATTCATATATTTAAGTTCCCAAAGCAATAAATAAATAAAAATTGAAAAGACATTTTAAATTTCTTCACAGAAAGATTTTTTTATTTTCTACTTAAAAGAATTTTTTTATTGTTTCTTCTCTCTAAGAAGGAAAGAAAATTTTAACAAAAGAATAAGTGCAAGATAGAAAAGAAGTATTACTGAATCTTATGCTTTAGTTTACTATGCGTAATTAGAGAACATAATTTTTAAAGTCCCATGTTTCATTCATTTTGTTTATTACACTTTAACTTCTTAATTTCTGGAACTACTTCATTTTTTTTCTTTAAAATTCTGAAATAAAGTCAAGGGAATAATAATTTGAATTACATATTTTTCTTCCCCTTTCTTTAGGATGGGATACATTCTGCTTCACATTTATTTACAATGTTTAATTAAATAAAAAACAGAAATATTTATGAAAACCTTTTCACTTTCTAAAATAGTGAAATAAGTAATAAAAAAAATTGGAGAAAAGGCATAATTCTAAAAAATTAATTAGGTAAAAAATAATTTGTGCAATTAAAATTATGTGTCAAAAAGCAAAATTACATGAAATGATTCATTTCTTTTGTTTTAAGATACTTTGTTTAGTCTTATTAATGGATCTTTAGTTGTCATTTCCAAATGTAACAGTTAAAGAAGGCATTTCAAGAAATACTGTCTTATAGACAAATTAAGAAAGTATTGTGAAGCGGGAATCAAAAAGATAATTTAAAATTCTTACCACTTTTTCTATAAAAATTATTATTTCTTTTACACTTAAAATACACAGACATGGAATCAGGTAGCGAATTTTTTTGGAAAATTCCAAAAAAAGGAAAAAAAATGTATTTGAATATGATGGAAAGAAATGTTATTGGTAATTATTTCAAGTTTCTTCTCCTAAATCCGAAAACTGACTCTACGATTTTGCCTAATTCTATGCTTTAATTTAGTTTTCAGAAACAGTTTGATTAAAATATCGTAATATCCTACCAAACGAGAATTTTAACAAAGACATTTGCCCCATTTTCAGACAAATCATGCATCAGATTTATGGTTCTCTCAATTTACATGATGATGATGACGTATCCGCTTTACAACGGAAAGAAGGGTGCAGTAGCTTTTGAAAACCCGAGGGCAGATGTCTGGCTTTTAGTTTACATGAAGATGGTACAAACTTGTCACATTTGCTGCACTCCCCCCCCCTTTAGAGGGTACATGAACACACCTCACAGATAGAACACAGAAGAACAATCACGCCCTTACTGGGAGTCGAATCCAGGATCCCCAGACCACTAGGTGCCAGGACGCTTGCCTCAACTTGCATTCGAATACCATATACTTGCCTTTATTAGCTATAAACAATTCTTGCTCTTAGAATAAGACAGTTGGACTCAAAGGTACATCAGTTATATTGGATAAGAAAATTCTTAATTTTTGAATCGATATGGTGTGTAAAAAACCGAATATTGTAAGTGCATTAACTATCAGTAAAAGCCAGATCGACAAATTTCGTACGAATGAATTTCATCAATATTCAATATATTAATTTGACAAGAAATATACTTTTCAAATTTCACGAATTTATATCAAAGTTTTTTTAAAATCTGGTTCACATGCAGACATAATTAAAAAAAGTAATTTTTTGGCTACATTGAAAGTATAAAACGTAAAAATCTTGAGTTCGAATTTTTGACGACATTTTAGTACATTCTCTTCTTATATTTCGGTAAGGAGAAAATAAAAAGTACATTAGATAAACAATAATTTCTTATAACACTCCTCCAGAAAAGAACAATGCCAACCAATGTGTTTCCTCATGTGACAACAACCGTCTGTCATATTAACTAACTAAACTCCCAGATCACAAACATTCTTGAAATAAAGTTTGATATTTTACATGATTTTATTGACATTTTTCGTTTGTCAGGGCGTTTTAGTCAGTAAACCCAACTTTCAGATTTAAATAACAAGCGAAGCGGAAACAACCCTTTGCACAAAACGCATCTTCATCTCACATGGGAGTAAAACTACCGAAATATTTATAGGAAAGTTAGATTCTATATTTATCGTTAAACCAAACGCAACCTACGTTTCCTTAAATATTTATATCTATATCTATATTTATATCTACATCTATATATCTATATCTATATCTATCTATCTATCCATCCCTCCCTCTCTCTCTCTCTCTCTCTCTCTCTCTCTCTCTCTCTCTCTCTCTCTCTCTCTCTCTCTCTCTCTCTCTCT
>JAOUZG010030082.1:9241773-9252686 GCA_026289955.1 Argiope argentata
AGATAACCCCTCTTCAGTACGTTCATAGAAAAAAAGGCTAATTAGATGACCCCTCTTCAGTATGTTCATAAAAAAGCGATAATTAGATAACCCGTCTTCAGTACCTTCATAGAAAAAAAGGCTAATTAGATGACAGCTCTTGAGTAAATTTATAGAAAAAAGGCTAATTATATTACTCCTCTTCAGTACATATATAGAAATAAAAGGTTAAGGGTACAATAGATGATAAAAATGTAAAAAATCGATGAAATTTGCGATATTTTTATTTTGATCTTTTATGTATATTTAAACTGTAAGCTGTCGTTTGGGAAAAATTATTTTGATATCTTAATTTCGGTTGCTCAATATCAGTGTTTTTTATTGTTATTAGGATGCTATGTCCACTTGTTTTCATTTGGACAGCTGCTGTAAAAAAAGTTTTGTTTTCCTCCAAGCGCTGTGCTGGATCGTATTTTTAATTCTGATTTTAAGCTGTTGTTTTTGCTTTGGCAGATGTTATAAACTTCTTTTTCTTTCTTTTATTGTTTGTTTTGGTTTGTTCATTCATTAGTCGTACATTTCATATTCGAATGGCTCGTTTCAGTTTCTTTGAAATTAGATACAAAAGCAGTTCTATTCAGAGTCAAAATTGAAATTTACTCTATCTTTAATCATATTTTTTTTGTTTTGTTTTTCTAAATATTGATTTAAAAATAATTTAATCATTTTTCACTTCTGAAAGCCTAATAGGTCGGCCAAATAAAAGAGAACAAAGTCTGAAAATGTTAAGATATGATGGTCAAAGAAATCCTTTGATTTATAACCAAGCAATTCTAATGACATTTTGGAAGTTTCTACCAAATGCAATAAACCTGAAATATTGAATTTATCATCTTAAAATCGTGTATAATAGTTACATTGTTCTGTGCAAACACTTTAGTATTCTTATTTGAAGAATATTCTTCGTCATGAATTTCAGGAAAAATTTCTTCAAATCCTTCAAGCAAGTTTTTTTTTTCATCAAAAATGTGTCTATTCTGTACAAAATATGGTAAAGAATTTGGATCTGCATTTAGGGAGGAACTTAAAGGGAACCTACAGAAAAAAATCTTTGAAGTGAACAACAAAGATGTAAAGGCCTTCTTGTCTCGACAAAGAAAATATATCAAAATTGGATTGCTGATTTATTATAACTCAGAAAAAAATAGTTAATCATATAAAATAAATTGTATCTTATAAGCATGTATCATATTGTCATCATATAATAACAATGAAGTGAAAAAAAATTCAAAAAATCAGCACATGTCAAATTAGAAGAAAAACATGAGGATATAATTTATGCAGCTGGTGTATTTTGATTTGCTTCGAATTTTGTATGTTTGTGGCTGCATATAAATTTTCAAAATGTTATATGAATATAAATTAATCCTTGTGGCTTATTAAATGTTATTAAACAAGTATAATTTTTATTTGAACTTTTTTTAATGGTAAAAAAAGGAGTTGGTTTTGCTTCACCAGAAATACTTCCTTTATATACTTTGTGCATTTTTACAAATATATTATAAATCTATAGATGTATATATTACATAAAATAAACAATTTTTTTAATAACCTCAAATATTTAACAAATTAATTTGTTTCAATTATTTTTCTGGTCTGTAGAAATCAATGAAATGTATTTTTAGCTTTTTCTCAAAATGAAATTTTATTATGCTGTCCAACTTTTGAAATACTCCATTCGCATTCTATTTTTAGTTACAACTCTGAAACTTTTATCTTATGTTGTATGAGCATATAATATTATAATTTTGCATTTTAAGATAAATTAAGTGGTTTATATTTTTTTATTTAAGACCTCAAGTAATATTATTGCTTTGATTTTTTTAAATTTTCAAACCAAGTCAATAATGCCAAGTTTTAAAAGAAAAATCATATTTTGAATTAGTTTAAGCATGTAAAATATTTTTGTAGAGTTAAAAAATGCATCTGAAAACACTGAAATAGTTCATTTATGTTCTATTTTTATGCGCATGGAACAATTTGAAGTTCTACAATATTTTCTATTTTTTTTTCTTTTTTCCAACAAAATTAAAAAGTTATCAATAAATTGTGATGAAATTTTTATTGATGCATTAGATTGTTAAAATGCCTTTACCATGGATATTTCAAAACAATAACTTAAAAATTGAGAAATTTTGGTTTCAACGTCCATTGTACCCTTAAGGAAAAGTGCGATGTATATTAGTCATATAAAGCACCCAATATGACTTTAAATTCACGTAGCTCATTTTTTATTAAAGAAGAGTACGATGCATATCAGTCATATATAGCCCCTAATGTGCCTTTCTAATCATGTCCTCATTTTTTACTGACGCAAGAAGAGTGCGATGTATATCAGTCCTATAAAGCCATCAATGGTCCTTTCCAACCAATTATAACAAAGAGCAAAAGAGTAAAGTCGATCAGGTTCCTCTTTTTTCTTTCTATTTTTCAAACAAATCTCCGCAAACATTTAGATTTTGACTCCATTCAATAATCAATGATTGCGCATTAATTCGTTATTTTGAATTTAATTTTCTACTACCATATTAATGCAATATTTTACCATACAGTTTCAGTTGTCAGATTTATCACTTTTAAAATTTAAATAAAAAACAAAATCAAAATTGGAAAAAATTAATTTTAAATGGTAAAAGATTACAGAATTTTTTAAATTTTACTGTACACATTATAAACTGCCAAGTTTCTTAAAAGCAAATAGCAAATTATGGTTAAATATTCTGTTCTTTAACATTCTATAGATATTGTAATTATTTCTTTTATCTAGCAATAGATTTTAGAATTCTGATTTATTCTTAATTGAAGGACATTAGTGTAGTTGCCATTCATTTTAACGTGAAAATTAAAATTCCTTCCAGAATTGTTTTTTGTATCTATTTATATTCAAATACTTTTTTTAGTTCCTAAATTACTTAAATTTTATAGGTCGAAGAATACAGTCATACATGCATCATTAATCAATAATGATTGGAGTAAACTGAAATAATATTAACTTTCAGCTACTGGTCGCTGACAAAATCTGTACGAAAAGTATACTGTCAGTTACCATGACTGACATAATCCAAAAGGGATATACAATCGGAGAATACAATTATGCATGCATCATTAATCAATAATGATTGGAGTAGATTGAAATTTTTTTTAACTTTCAGCTACTGGTGGCTGACAAAATCTGTACGAAAAGTATACTGTCAGTCACCATGACTGGCATAATCCAAAAGGGATATACAATCAGAGAATACGATTATACATGCTTCATTAATCAATAATTATTGGAGTAGATTGAAATTTTTTTTAACTTTCAGCTACTGGTGACTGACATAATCTGTACGAAGAATATACTGTCAGTCACCATGATTGGCATAATCCAAAAGGGATATGTAGTGAGTATTAGTCACAGGTGGCTAATATTACTTAGAAAAAAGTATACTGACAATCATTGAAAAGGTCCATAAAGCATATGTTTGTCAAGTACTGATGGGTTCGGTGACCAGAATATCGTCAATCACCGATGACTTAAATAATCCAAGTAGTGATGGTTTCTGTGACCAGAATATCGTCAATCACCGATGATTCAAACAATCCATGTAGTGAAGGGTTCTGTGACCAAAATATCGTCAATCACCGATTATTCAAATAATCCAAGTAGTAATGGGTTACGTGACCAGAATATCGTTAATCACCGATGATTCAAATAATCCAAAAATATCATGTAATGTCATTCGACAGTGTCTGATGTAACCGTAACAAAAAGTATATCGTTATTTATCACCGAGTGTCAAAATTAGAAAGAAAAAAAACATTATTCATTGTTGATTGGCATGATACTAATAGACAAAAAAAAAGTTTATCAAAAAATGAGCGAAAACATAATTATTTTTAATTATTAAATAATTTTTCTTAGCATTAATTTTGAATTTCTTCACTAGCTGAAATAAAAGCAAAAAAAATTTAATGAGCTTTATTTTATTTTAAAAGTTGAATGCTTGAGATAATTAACTAAGAAAATGTTATCGCTTAAAACTATTATATATGCATGAAAATAAAGAATATGGTGAATTTCTTACACTATTTTAAACCACGAACACCCTTTTAAAATAAAATGATTTAACATTAAAAAATAAAGTTAATTGAAAAATATTGCATGGTTTCCATTAAATGAATATAAATGAAGTTTTAATAACTTCGTACATCGAGCTTGAATATCATTAAATGAAAGAAAAAAAATAAGTATAATTTTTACTGTCTAGAAAGCTTTCTAAGTTTTAAAACACTTTATTTTTAATTGAAATTTCTAATCTTCTAAATTTAGGAAATGAGAAATTTTAATTTTAAGTAAATAACTATATTAACATATATGGTGTACCATACACAGCATATTTTTTACTTTTTTGTTAAACACTTTCGAGTATTAAATCTTTAATTAAGCATCCACTGAATTTTAAAGTTAATTAGATTTTCAGTAGAAATTTAATAAATCTTCACTGAAACTTTTAAAATAATTTTCTTATGGTTTTATCTAAAAAAAGGTGAATAACGTTATTTTGTAATATTAATAAACGATGAATTCTTTTTAATTCGATAATTGATTGATTTAATTTATTTTAAAGAATATAGCAATTCTAATTTAGAACTTTATCGTAATTACCTTTTAATTGATTTTTTTACATTTTTTAAACTTGTAATCTGTTTCAATGAACTGAATTTTTGAAATATATTTCCATATTATTTATATTTCTATATTATTATTATTTTATATATTTCTATATTTGTATGACAGTATACTATTTTAATATTTCCAGTTTCTTGAATAAAATTCTGATTCTACAAAAACAGTACCAAGTGAATGTGAATATGAACGACAATAATTTTATTGTTTAAAATGATTATGTTTCAATGTCAAATATCTGCCAACCAGCTACTCAATACTAATAAACTTTTATTAATGATTAAAAGTCATTGCTCATTGTTTCTTTCTCTTGTTTTTTTACGAATTTTTTCTTGCTCTTTTTTTTTAACGAATTGAGAATAAATTACAAAAATATAGATATATCTAACCTAAACCAAAGAGTAAGAGAATAATATTTTTATTAATTTATCTGAATTTAAAAAAATATTACTTGACATATAGATTTAAAAAGTTTTAAACATTTACACTTTCATTTCGGTAAGAACACACAAAATTTAACGTGAGTCATTATAATTTTTTTCCTTTTTTACAGAATTTATTTTTGATATTTTTTTATCATGATTGTAAAAGAGAAGATTTTGCAATAGATTTTTTAAAATAATTTCTCGTAAAAAAAATAATGTCTCTTTTAAAATAATGTCTCTCCAACTCTCCAGCTACTCAGCTTTCATTCTAAATCTACCATTTTATCCTCGGTCAAACTCTGCCTTTCATTTTCACATTGCTGAGCTGGAGATGGCGATCACTCAATAATTCTACAGAAAAATCTTCAGTGGGCAGCAGTTGACCGTGGGAATATTTGCTAATCATCCACCCTCAAAGCTGACCCTCTACAATAAAAAAAAGATTTCCATGGGAAGGTTTTGACACGATTTCTTTCTTCAGAGGGCCGTAAAACGTCCGTGTGGCTCATCATCTGGACTTGATTCAAGTCCGAATGGTCCCGTTAAGGAGGGGGAATCCCCTATTTGAGGTAATCACAAAGGAAAAGAGTCACAAGGAATCCCACAGCTGGCCGGATGTAATAACGGTCAAACATGTGTCTTAGCAAAGGAGATAATTTTTACAACTTCTCTACAAGGGTAATTCTCTAACAAACCTATTTGCTTTGTCATTTCTTTTATCAGTCAACTTCGTTTTTGAGGCTACAGTCTTACTTTTATGCCATCCTGAACAATATGAATGGGCATATCCTGGTAGATTTAACCCGTATCTTACAATGTTGCTGAAGAAATTCATTGAATTTCCGTTATATAAGTAAGTCCTTATTACAAAATATTGTTAAAAATCCTCTATGTAACAAAGTATCTAGGAATTCACCTTTAATAGGGCCTACAATACCAGCCTTATAATTCAACAATTTATATTTTAAATAAATTAAAAATATTGCCATTTTATTCCTAACTTATCGCCTAGAGCGTAGCGGGTGATTTGTCAGGAATATTGACTATATTTGACTGTAAGGAAAACCGTTTGAATGAAAATTTGCCCCTGATTTAGCCAAATTGACAAATATTAAAGCCATTTTATTTTAGTAGCCTTAAGTTCTGTTTATTTTGTGCATGAGCATTTCTCATAGTGATAGTCTCCCAATATCATAAAACTATTATAAAATTAAATTTTTGATAATACTTTTTTTTCTTATTCTATTCTAAAATTCAAGATATTGTAAATTTTTGTCTTGAAAACTACAGAGATGTAAAATAGAAGCCTTTTTCAAATGTTTTCACCAATGAAAGAAAACGCTATTAAGTAGTAACAAGAAACAATGAAAATGGTTTTAATTTCCAGGCAACAATGTTGTCTTATGTAGGAGGTTACATGACAATGTGCAATACTTACAATGTTTATTCGTTGTGACATTGTGCATTTCAACTTTGCTTCAGTATTTACAATATTTTACAAAATAATATTTTAATTTCGCACATAAACATTTTGAGAATAGAAGATAAAAATAGTCATAAAAAGGGTTTTTTCAAAATTTTTAATAATTTTTATTTAAAACTCACGTGCATTTTAATTTATTTAATCATTTATTTTATAGCATATTATTTTATAGCATGGCCCTTTAAAATTCAGAAATGAGTTTTTTAGTAATAAAAATTTTATGCCCTTACATTTTTCTCCAATATCATAATATAATTATTTTAAGTAGATTTATATAAAAAATTCAATAATATGGCTTTTGAATGTATATTCCAGTCTTCAACGCTATTTTTAAAGTATTCTTCTTGCCATATTATTAGCAAACAATTTTTTTTAAAAAATTTAGTATTAGTTTAAATATGAAAATAAAGACACTTACGTATTAGACCGTCTTCACCAACGGTTTAGTAACTCATTGGCGATATATTTAAATTTGGCGGAAAGATTAACGGATTACACCATAGCCGTATTGCCATAATTGGCGGTTTAGAAACTCATTGGCAACAACTTCAAATTTGGCGATAAAGTTGGACAGTCTAATACGTAAGTACCCAAAAAATAATTTAAAAGTGCATTTAAAAAATTAAAAGAATAAAGTTATAATTTAAAAGTACATTCATCAAATAAAGATAGTAAGCAGTCTTAAAACGTAATCATGATCTAATATTCCCCATTATAAATGCGATACTTCTTTAAATTCTCTTACTAAAGGCTAAATGTTATTCATTAAAAAAATTATAACATAAAAAAGGTATATTCCTTAAAAAGAGCGGCAAACATAAATTTGTTCTTATATTATTAGCTATCTTTGTTTATCTGATGATATGCCGGTTATGGTAAAATTTATTAGATTTAAAGAATTTTACATCCTTCTATTAATTAATTATTTATTTCAACACATATTTTACACTAACATTTGTTAACAAATTTAAACAAATACTGAATATATAAGATTTTCGTATTTATTTTTCAAAAAATATTTTTTTTATTCCACTCCTTTTCATAACTAAATGCATAAGATTACATTTTTATATTAATTTTTTACTCTCTTATTTGAAAACAAAAATTTTGGATTTATAATTAATGTTGAAATAATTTAATGGTATAAAATCAATGAACTATTGCGTTCTAGAAGATTCTTTTTGTAATTCTGAAAGTGTGTCAGCAAAAATAATAAAAAAAGAGTAATATTCAATTTGGGTTTTATAATAAATAATGAAATAATTAAATTGTGTAATGACAATAAACTCTTAAATTTTAGCCAATATATATTTTTTGTAGTTCTTAATATGTGTCAGCGAAAATAATAAAAGAAGGAAGAGGAATAATGAACATTTCTCATTTATTGCAGCTTTCTAAATTATTCATAATTAAAAAACAATTCTAGAATATTTTAGAAGTACCTATAAGATATGTTTCAAACATTTAAATAAATTGCTTTCCTCTCAGTTTAAAGAAAAAAAATAAGTTCAAATTAAAATATACAGAAACAACAAAATTTCAATTGTCGGAAAAAATCAAATCCTTTCTACTAAAACAATTCCTTAGCAAACATTAAATGGGAGTGTAACACTAAAACATTTCGCGAAACTGTTCCAAAATTTTTTTTTTTAAATTCTAAATAAAGAAATGGAATGTAAGAATGTTTATACTGTCTCAATTAATTCATTGCAGATTCTAAGCTGCATGTTTGTTTTCTGAATTAGAATAATGCTTCACAGTATTCTTGAGAGTAAAAAAAAGGAAAAAAATAAATTGTTTTCTCGGCTTCAGAAAAAAAAAGATTCTTGCATCTTTATGGGAACATGAATGATAAAATAGCGCACGAAAGAGCTTTGTTTAATTCAAATGTTTCTTTTCTTCTAAAAAGGTTTCTTTTAAAAATTATATGAAATTTTCTTAAATGCATTCAAGCAGCTAATAGAAAGAAAACATAACCGGTTTTGATTTTTTTCGTATGAAAGATGGCTGTTAGGATTTATTCAACAATGAAATTTAATATAACATTCATTTATTGTTAAATTACTTATAAAAAAGATCATAACATTGTATTCAGAAAAATACAGAAAGCCAGCGACCTGCCACAGAGATAGCGCGTCTTCCTCATAGTTCGAGTCCCAGTTCGGGCATGGTTGCTCTTCTGTGCACTATCTGTGAGGTGTATGTATATGTGTAAGAATTTATGAAGAGATAAATGTGAAATATGCATCTAATCAAAATCAAGTAACTACAAAAATTATTTTGCTATTAAAAAACTAAAAACGTTAAAGTTGCTCTGAATTGCAAATTTCAATTTGTTATTAGAAAAAGGATTAAAATCTAAAAGGATTTAAAATCTCAGCATTATTTTTAAAATGGGATATTTCGGGAAACGTTAAATTAAATTACATGCATATATATTATTTCAAATATATATGCATGTAATTTAAATTTAACACAATACGGTGAATTGAGTTAACACAATACGGTGAGGAAAAAAATCAAAAATCTTTTGAAAAGTTTGAATATATAGATATAGATATAGATATAGATAGATAGATAGTTAATTAATTTCCTGAATTATATTTAGCGAAATTGAATAATCTTGATTGAATTTAGAAGTCTAGAAATATATAGCCTGTCTATAATTAAACGATCCTACTTGAAAGTTCTCTACAGCCGAAACTATTGTTCAGGAAGTTATGAAATTTTGCATAGTACATAATGAAGGGATTGGAATTTGTTTGAGAGAATAATTTTTATTTCGAAAATTTATTAAAAAATGCATGTATATCATTATGTTCGTAATATTTTTTTGAAACTGTATAGAGATTACATTTATGTAATTCTGAAATTATTACAAGAAAGATTTGGAAACAAATACAATTCTTGATCAAATCAACACAAATGAAAACTAAAAAAAAATAATAATTTTCTCAGTTACATATTTTTATATTTCAAACCACACTACAAATATGATAATGAAATCAAATGATTTATACACCATTGATTGTTACAGTTGTCATTAATAACAGACCTCTATGAAAATAATGATTCATAATTCAACCAGAGAAAATAACATATAAAACAATTTTTCCCGAATACACTTTACTTCTCAAATGCAGCTTTAATATGGAGCCTTGGTCAATATTCTGCTCACCTTGATATTTTGATAGCATATTATTAAAAGAAAGAATTAGTTTGCTATATTTATCCCTGCCATAGTGACGTATTAGTCTCACTTTAACGGAAACTTGATCAGCGCAATCTTGGCTACGTGAGGTCCAGAATATCATTAGCTTTTGTGCTATCGGTCTCTTCTTCCAATAAAAGAAGGGCTTCGGTTATTCGATTAAGATTAAAGCTCTTGTTAATGTCTTCCAAGTCTATTATCTAATGTGTAAGAAGATTGTCTGTCAGTTATTTAGGAAATTTATCAAAATTTATTTAGTAAGGCATCCTTCTTTACAGTATTGTAAAGAAGGATTCCGACAATATTTTTCATTAAATTATTCACTGATATATCTTAAATTCAAATTTATTTGCAAGGATGAACGCAAGTTAGTTGGGTTGGTTTTGATTTAGTTGCATTAACTTCCCGTTGTATAGCAACACTGAGGCTCTTTTGGGACAAACCTTATAATTTTGAACTACATTCAGGTAACGAGGACAGCACTTTTTCACGCTGTCACCTCCTTCTTCACGCTACAACACACCAGCAGCAAAACGTTTGGCCATGGTAGATTTAACGTGACCTTCTGACCAACTGGCCTTCATACACGACGGTTCTTCGGTGAATTGGAGTAGTATGTACAGATTTTGTTTTTTCCCCATAAAAACCGCACACACACACAAAAGAAAAACTTCGATGGAATAGGGTTTGGGACTTGAAGCCCTTCGGCTCACAAGCCAAGACCTTACTACCAGGTCACCACTGCTTGATGTAAGCCAGTTGGGATTATTCCGTTTCTTTGCAGCATTGCATTGATTGCAAAAACTCAGATTTCAAATTTAAGCATCTGAGTTGCAAATGTTTGATGATTTATACATGCTTTATATGACATTTTGGGATTGATTTGTGAATCTATAATAAAAAATCTATATTCTTCCCAATACTAAGCAATTTTAAATTTTCAAATAACACACACACATGCACACACACACACACACACACACACACATAGATAGATAGATAGATAGATAGATAGATAGATAGATAGATAGATAGATAGATAGATAGATAGATAGATAGATAGATAGATAGATAGATAGATAGATA
>JAOUZG010030082.1:9268389-9287433 GCA_026289955.1 Argiope argentata
AAACGCGGATAAACCCGTCATAAGGAAGTTTAAAAATGCTTTATTGAAAGTATTTAAGTAACACGAGAATAATTTAAAGCTCAATAATGTCATTATATAACTCGAAAGCTGCGAGTTAACAAAACTGAAATGTTTCTATAATTAATATTCTGAAATGATTAAAAAATAATAAACTATGTCAATTTGCCAGGAATTTTTATGCAGATACATTGAAAAAATCCCTTTTCATTTTTTAAATTCTTTTCAGGTGATAGCTTAGAAAATTAGACAAATAACCGCTTAAAGAAATAATACAGAATTATTCAATTAACTAATCTAAAATGAATTAATACATTGACTGAATTCATATTTTACTAAATAAGCAATATTTTATTTGCGAGACATGACATATTTATGAAAATTATTAGCAAAATGTTGTTTAAAAATGGTTTTGATATTTATAAAAATATTTTAGTGCTAATAGGGATGTTTTTTTTTTTCAAAAGAAACAAATTAATTATTTTAAATAGTACAAAGATATTTACAAATATTTAGTAAAACATGCAAAAATCTTTCATTTAAGCATTAAAATTATTTGAATAAATTTGTATAACAAGATAAAGTGTTTACATATTATACCGTCCAACGTTATCACCATATTTGATGTCTTCGCCAATGAGTTGCTTAACCGCCAATTATGGCAATCCGACAATGAAGCAATCTGTTGATCTTTTTCGCCAAATTTAAATTCGTCGCCAATGAGTTACTAAACCGTTGGCGATCGAAAGCGAAGACAGTATAATACGTAAGTACCTAATTTTAATTTACCTACCTTACTTTTTATGATTTTTAAAATTGGATATAACATTATTTTTACAATGAAAGATTTATCAACAAAGTAATCATTCAGATAATTCAAAATATGCAATCTAATAGAAACATTTTTTGTCCTAGAATAAAAAGCGAGAATTGCTTTAAAAAGATAGAGCTCTTAATTTTTCTTTTCCATACAATATTCTTAAGGAAATTCAACAATAAACTGTCCTCTTATTTAAGATAATGATAGCTAGTTTATAGAGAATTCGGGAAGTCAATGGAGTAAAGATTACGCCTGGCTAATCGACCCTCTTGCAAGGCAGATTCTTGTGATTGACATTATAATTGATTACCCCGGATACCGTGTCATTGGCAGAAGGCTCTGCATAGAACGGTGGACCTCTTCCCTCTTTAATTAAAGCTGGAAGGATTTATAGCCTTGGGATAGAGTTGCTTATGAGAATCTTTGAAATTGTCTTTCATACTGTATGCTTAGTTGCTTTACCATGGATTTCATTTTAAACATTGTTGTAGACATAATATTATTATAAATAATATAAATTTTTGTAATGCTTAAGTATATTAATCACAAAATTCAAGAATTTTTTTATTTTATGTAAAATATTGTTCTGTTTATTTGTATTTTTAAGGTGTTAGAACTTCTATCCAGTCCTAACGCTGATCTAAATGTTTTGAAAAACACACACACAATTTTTGTTCTAACTATAGACACTTGCCTTGGACAAGCCCCCGCTGATACGATCAAAGGAGGATTTCAGCCTAAGAAACGGTTCCCTTTGTTTTACAAGTAGTGCCATCTGGGGCCAAGAGTACGACTTAGCTACTCTCACGTCACAACCCTTTTTAGAGGGCGGACTTCATTCATGAATATACATTCATCTCGGATCGTAATTTAGAACTGGAACAGACAAGGATCACCACTGACCCAATACCCCCAGTGGTATATCTCGACATGGAGGACATTGCGACCACGAACAGATTTAACGAGCGCCAATCGTCACACACTCGGGGAATCTTTTAGCCGGTGAGCTTCGAACCCGTAATCTAAGGAATACGAGTCTAACGCTCTACCAACCAGGCCATCCCGACCTACACAATCGATATGAAGAAACAAATGCATGTTATAAAACGAATGCAAGATATTCTTTTCTGATCACTAACTGATACATTTCCCAAGCCTATCTTTAGCAGAAAGTTCACTGCTCCATAGAATGTCTGTCAGGATGAAGCAATTTTTATAATGAAGATAATTCCTGATCTAAGTCAATAAACATTAAATACTAAGCAATAACCTTGTCTAATATTTATAGAAGAGTATTGCCTTCTTTGAAAAATAATTTGAAAGAGACTTATAGTCTCAACACTCATTCATGGATTTGATACCCATAAGTTAAATTCTTGATCTTGATTTTAAAAAAAACATCATTTAATGCGTTCTATCCAATCCTAATGCTGATCTAAAGTTTTTGAAAAACAATTAATATGAAGAAACAAATGCACTCTATAAAACTAATGCAAGATATTCTTTTCTGATCACTAACTGATACATTTTCCAAGCCTATCTTTAGCTGAAAGTTCACTGCTCCATAGAATGTCTGTCAGGATGAAGCAATTTTTATTATGAAAACAATTCCTGATCTAAGTCAATAACCCTTAAATACCAAGCAATGACCTTGTCTGATATTTGTAGTAGACTATAGCCTTCTTGGAAAAATAATTTGATAGAGACCTATCGTCTTAATACTCATTCGTGGATTTGATACCCATAAGTAAAAGTTCTGATCTTGATTTTAAAAAATATGCATTAAATACCATCTAGTGACCCTGCTTGATATTTATCGAAAAGCATTTCCTTCTTAACAATGATAATTTGAGTGTTTTATCATCTTACATATTCATGGAATTGCTGTATGTAAGTATATGTATTGATCTTGATACAAAAAAACCTCATTAAATACTAACCACTGACCTTGCTTGACATTTGTCGAAGAACATAGCCTTTCTATCACAACAACATGATAATATTTTGATAATAATACCTATAGTGACATACAGTAGATCCAAAGTAGAGTTCTCGGTTGATCCGTAGAGAACATCACCCCCTTGGCGCACTTTTCAAAATCGCCAACTCCCCGTGCTCTTGTCTTATCTCTCGGAGGAAGATATCCTTCAATGACAACAGGGGGGTGCCATATTTGGCGCTAAATATCCTTGGCGAGAAGAGGGTGATGCTCTCTCCTGTCGCACCGAGTTCTCTCTGAAGCAATTTGGAATATATTATATAGGTAAACTTAGAAAGCGATCAGCCAAAATAGCTTGAAATAGGAATTTTCATTCTTTTACGAAACTGAAAAGAAATGAACACAGCATAGTAAGGGATTTAATGACACTTTTCAGAATATGTAGTGGAAATGGATGATATTTTGCAAAAGAAAAATAAGAGGGGGAAAATTCGTCTTCATGTGTACAATCAAACACACCGCCACCACTGTACATAGCTGCATCGACATAGATTTGTTATGGAAGACTGCTGTCTTTAGCATTGTCAATCCTTAAACTGACGGATTTGTCAAGCTGAGATTCTCTTCTAGGTAACTGGCCATGAAATGGTCAATAACTGTCCTTCCTCCTCTTCTTCCAATTAAACAAGGAAAATCTCCGCAAAATTATAAATATTTCACAACGACAGAAATTCAAGCATTTTCAGACTGTTGGTAGAAAATTGACAATTTTTGACTTCATGTCCTTCACAGTTTCAAGATAACTTGCTATCATTAGTAATGTATTTAAGCCATTATTTTTAATTTTCAGATTTTCGGGGGAGACACTGACGGGAATTTCTGTTCTGATCGCCATAAGAAATTTTATTAAGTAGAGCAAGGCAGGTATTTGAATTTAAATGACTGCAACTATATTTTTTCAAGGATCATCTGATATAGAAAAATTTGGAAATATTAGGATCTTAAAGACTTCCTTTACAAGGTGACTTCTGTAAGGCAACCTTGGCAACTCTATTCACTTTTAGATTATGTTCTCTCTTAAGAATAATGAAGTTGATTATGTACTTTAAGATAATTATCATCAGTTTTTCTTGAAGGTTGGTCGAAGTATCTAAGAAAAAACTTATTCTGATGTTTTAAATAATAACAAAAAAAGTGTAAGTTTCTTATATGGTAATGAAAACATTAGGGTATTGAAAATTCTTAATAAATGCTGTTTAGAGTATGTAATTTGCCAGGTATTGTACGTTGATAAGTTTTATTGGTATTGCAGTAAGCTGTACCAGTTGTATTTTTTTGACTAATTAACGTTTTTTTTTTAATTTTACTATCTGGAATATTGCAATCATTATGAATATTAATCTGTAATTAAAATATTTCTTCTTAAAAATAAACCTTTTTTTCTGTATTTCGTTATAGTGGAAGCATTTCTAGTTTTTAACAACTAATAAACATTTTTGATTTCAGTGGAAACAAGATTTTAAATCTTGCAGGCGACCTAGCACAGAGGTAGCGCGTTTTAATCTTGATCTGGACATCCCGGGTTCGAATCCCGGTCAGGACCTGGTTAGTCTTCTGTATACTATCTGTGAGGCGTATGAATGTCCCCCCCCTTAAAAATGGTTGTGAAAACGGATCCAATGAGTACGTGGCTAAGTCGTACTTTAATCTTGGCTGGTGCTACTTCAAAAACCAGAGAGGCTCGTCCAGCTTAAAATCTTTGAATTCCGTCAGCATGCTTGTCCATGGCAAGGGCCATTACTAACAACAACAGCATAACAGACTTGAAATCTTAGAACCATCATTAATATAAACATATTTATAAAGTCTTTTGCTTACCTTTAATTGCATATTTAAACTAAATAATTCCATCATATATTGATTTTAATTAAAGAGGACAGCATAGATTTCCATTCATTCTTTTATTCACGATACATAAATGGTACACATGATAAACAATCAACACTTAGTACAATATTTACAGTCTCTAATATCTTTGCAATGACACGGAGTGCACAAGCTTAGTACATAAAAATATTCTGAATAAAGGCTTTATAAATTCGCTACATCGAAAATATTTCTAGGAGTTTGAAATGTCGTTGGTATATTGAGGTTTCTGTGATAAAAAGAGTCGATTTATATATCACAATATCAACAATACATACAGCCGTTAAATTACATTTTATTCACGTACATCACGGTGTAATCTCAAAGCAGGATTTAACTTAGAGGTTGTAAATCAGGAACTATTGAAATCAGTTCAATAAATGGAAATGAAGAAGGTTATTTTAAACTCCTATTTACAATATTTTAGGGTATTGGTGCTCACTTGTGGATCTCTGTAAGTTGGTATCATTTTTAAGACATTCAATGAAGAAAAGACATATATTGATTTATACATGGTTTCTTTATATTAAATAAGACTTAACCTTTAAAACATTTATTTCAAAAAAGAGATTATAGTTTAAAAGTGAGTTTAAAATTAAAAACAATTCGTCATTAGTTACTTAATAAATACAGATGGCGTTCATCGGAGCATCATATTTTAATACATTGATCACAATCAGCTTAAAAAGAACACAGTAAAGCATTATCACCATAACGTCATCCGAAAGTTGAAACATGCATTTGTATTACCGGTTACTATGCCACTGCCACTTACTAAAATCTTAACACATTAAAACACTGTTAAACAAATGTGCTGAAAAGATGTGAAAATGCTCCTGTTGATTATTTACACTAATGTTCAGAAAAACAATTAGTGTAAATAATCAACAGGAGACCATTTATTTACCAATAGCAAACAGTATTGTGAGTGATAATTTACATCTAACAGCATGTTCGATACGGTATTTACATCTTCATTTTTTCTAATGGATTATGTAAATTAAATGACAAAATGTATATGAATCATGTGAGAATAAATTTGTTAAAATAATTTTTAAAAAATTGATTTTCCAGATTTTGATTTATAAAATGATATACATTTCATTAATTATCAAAATGCAAAATGCGTATAGTTTTAAAAATCATTAACTTTTAAAAACTTAAATATTAGGTACATATTTTGATATAAAGATACATTTTTAAAACTTTTCAACACATTTCCTTCAAATCATTATAAGCATATAAAATAATTTTATTTTATTTTTGTAATATTTTAAATAGCAGCTTTTAATATGATAAATATCTGTTAAAGGCAAATTTAACCATTTCAGGACAATGCTGTATTTTAAAAGAGTCTATTATAAAAAAAATAACGTGCAGTTTTGAAATTTTACAACAGTATATCATTCAATTAAAAAAATCGTGTATATTAAAATGAAAGCAGGTTCACGCAAAATTTTCATTCTGTAAATATTCTATTATACTAATTTTGAATGAATATTGTGCAGCTTATTTTTATTTTAACTATTATTAATTTTTTTAATGACTTAAATTTCATATTAATTGCAGTATTTACTTGGTCAAAATTTCTTCTTTATTTGCAACTTAGGTTTAGAATAGTCACCAACGTGAACCCCCCCCCCCCTTTCCCTTTTAAATATTACCATTTTAGAGGATTGAGTACTTACATATTATACCGTCCAACATTATCGTCAAATTTGAAGTCGTTGCCAATAAGTTGTTAAACCGCCAATGTGGCAATTCGGCAATGATGTAATCCGTTTATCTTTGTCGCCAAATTTAAATCCATCGCCAATGAGTTATTAAACCGTTGGCGATTGTTGACAAAGACAGTATAATACCTAAGTACCGAGGATTGTTTGTTTTAGCAACAATCTTGTATTTTGTTACCAGCGAATTGGCGACCATTGGCGATTGATTAGGAATCATTTAATGATTTTTAATCACATACTACATTTTGACATACTACAATTTGTGATATGATCAATTCATGGTCGCAAAGGGTAATATGTCAAATTATTCTTTATTTTTCATTTCCAAATTATACATTATACTGCTTTAATAACATTTATATTGTTATTATAGTAATGCCAGAAAACAAATTACATTATATTATTTATCTTGGCATTCAAACAATTTTTTCCAGCTTTTCAAGTATTACAATTTAAATTTTAATTCACTTATAATCTTTCAAATTTTCATAAAGCCTTGAGATTACACGTTATTAGAGTAATGAAACATTTATATGATGCAAGAAACTACAACAATTCAAAAAGACTCACTGATTCTTAATGGAAGCAGAGTAATTGTATGTACTGTTGTTGGATTGTATTTGTTTTTATCACTTCATGTGCTCGAGACTATGTGTAAACATGAAATAAATACATTTATTTGAATATTTTACATGCAAATTAAGTTCAAGTATTGCAGAAAAAGAAATGCAAATATGCACTTAAATAGAATGAAATGAGGAACACAACATCAAAGACATGGTAAGGTAAATATTTACAAATAGTGAAACACTGAAATTTGCGAGAAATCTATGATACTTTTATTTTTTGATTTTAGATTCTTAAATAGCCTTTTTCGTAATTTCACAGAAAGGTTCAATAATAATTACGTAGTAATTTTCCATTTCTTTTTTAGAAATTACTAAAAATTGCTTAAAATAGGTATTTTATTTATTTCATTTTTGTAGTAAAGACTCGTTGGAAAACTACTGGTAATTAGAAATGATAGTTCAACTATCTTTGTCATATAATTTATAATAATTAAGGAAAATGATTCAAATTTTTTTTGTGCAGTTTGTTAGTATTAGTTTATAAAAATGTATAATATTTTCAATGTCATTACATAATTATATTTATATTCTAGCCATGTAAAAACAAAGAATGAATTACGAACTTACTATTTCTCTTAACAAAAATTTTATATTCCTTAAAAACATTGGAAAACTTCTTTTTATCAAATATTTGAAAATAAGAACTTACTAAAACATTTCACTTATTTTGTCATATATATATGAACGCTAAAAGTTCGCTATTTAATATCACATTGATGAGTGATTACGATTTAGTACAGTTTATTTTTAGTCACCTACTAGTGAAAAATAATCTGTACATTTTTTATAAAAACTAACTAATACAGAGATATTCAATAATATGTATGAAAGTTTGCTCATTTATCAGCAATATTATTATTTTCATAACATTTTTTTAAGCAATTTAAAATAATAAATAATTTTAAGTCTCTTCAAAATATTACTATTTGTTATGAACAAACATTATTTACCCACCAACTATTTACAAGATACTTGAAATAATATTTAAGTAGTAATTTATAAATGTATTCAACGATCCTTAATAACTTTCATGTTTTAGAAGATCAGATATAAACATAATTCTAATTTTAAGCATTTTTGTTTAATGCCTTTAAGATAGCGTTCGGAGTGTCACATGTGCATTAAACAATCGTTTCTCAAACTTATTTGATAATAAATAAACACCAAACAGCTAAGTATTAACAATTAAATCATAACTACTATATGGAAATTCTTTCAAATGTTATGATATAAAATTCAGCAAACAATTTTTTTATATGTTCTACTATTTTCAGTCTTTTCATATTTAATTCTTCTTTTTACAAATAAATTTCATCAAATAAAGTATATCACAATTCGAAATATCTCAAAAATTCCATTAAATATTAAAAATTTCAAATTGATAAATAACAAGTACTTGCTAAAAATTTTGTTTTATCCACATAGCTTCATTTTTAGATTAATTTATACAATAAAGCATTTATTTATCAAAATTATTAATGTAATATTATATTTTTTCAAAAGATAGTACTTGAAGAGAGAAGTATAATCTTTCATTAATTAAAGCCATTTTAACATCATCTTCTGTTCGAAATTAACAATAAAAAATTGTATCTCTCTCTTTTCTTTGGTGGTCTTTAAAATTGGTCTTTAATTGAAATTTTTTTGCTACTCATCCCAAGAACGAATAATTATTTACTCTTGCAGAAACAGAATATATTCAGTTTCATTCTTAAAAGAAAAAAAAATGAATAAATGAAGTAAATTACCTAAAATATTAATGTAGACGTTTTGATGCTATATCGCTGCTGACTTTTTTCTTTCTTACAAGTAAATTCGATAGGATTTGAAATGTGGCATTTTAAAATTAAAATCAATAAGAAATTATAAATCTCTTTTATTTATTCTTTGTATTGAGAAAAATAATTCAAATTCCCAGAACATTCTTAAAATCATGCAATTCGGTATAATTTTTATAAAGTATTGAATTTGCATGTTATGTATGTTTTATAATTTTGTGTCAGAAATGTACTTTGTCCTATTCTCTTGCTCTACTAATTATATTTATATTCCTTTTTCAGTTCCAATTTTAAAATGGACTTTATGTCAGTAATTCATACACTTATATATTTAAATATTCAAGAAAATGAAATTTTCTTGATTGAACTTAAAAATTATTAAATTCTGATAATAATAATTATCGCCACAAATAGAAAGTTTTTTTGTGGCTTTACATCAGTAAATTCATTTTAAAGAAAAAAAAATTCTTGTAACTGATCCTGAAATAACTAATTAAAATATAATTCCTGGAAACAAAGTAGATTGTAAATCAATTCATTTGACAAGATTCTTCTTAAAAGAAACCCTCTTTTCAGTTGTGGGAGTTGGTGTGGGGGACGATCCCATCCCCTTAAGGAAAGCTTCAATGGCCCCTCCCAACAAATTCGGATCCACGAAATTACTATCGTCCCACGGGACTGGTGTTTCTGATGCTTCTTCTCCATCCTCGTTCTCCTCCACAATTTTGTCTTTCACCTCAATCAGAGGCCCAGACAACCTTCGTTTGACCTCTGGAACAACTTCAAGGAAGGCACCCGTTTTCTTGATGCAGATGTCATCCGTCGTTTTTTTACTGCCTTGGCGACTCGGCTGGGGTGGTTGGTAGACCGTGGTTCTGATCGCAGGCTTGTTGGGAACTCTAGCGACAATACGTTCTACATTTGGCAAGCTGGTAGGATCTAGAGAAGCAGATCTTGACGATCGGAAGGACCCTCTGGTGAGCGGTGAGTTGGGGGCTACTTTGAGCGATGGTGACTTGAGGACAGGTATCGGAGATGTTGGAAGACTCGAGGACACGGGTACAATAAGTTCAGCGGGTGAGGACACTCGTCTCTCCTTGGCTCCTGGGACTTTCGTCATAAGGTTCATGAGATCCTCTTTTTTGCAGATGATTCCTCGGACTTCAGGACTGCCATGCTAAATAAGTAAGAAACCGGATAATTAAATACATATCAGCAATATTTAAGGGCTCAGAATTTGAAATCATGTATCCTACAAAATACCAAGACCTCTTCAAGGCCTACAATAATTAAGACAAGAATTCCCCTAGTGAAAATCAACCAAAATTTTAACTTCAAAAGTCCCTCAAAAGTACAGATCTCATGATGGAAATCAAGACCCCCGGACCCAAATGGAGGCTACGTATTTCTGACTCTATAAGGATTGTTTATTTGTCATACATATGTACACAATTTAACTTGTCAATATTTCCCCCTTTTCAGTTGGCAATCTAATTCCCCTCTAAGTTCAATCCATAATCAATATCTGTTTGAGTATTCTTGTCCCCTCTATCCAGTTATAATTTCAGAAAAAAATCAAGCAGATTCGTGTAAGATTTGCCACCGATGACATTCTCTCTGGAAATCCCTGAATGCTGTATCGTCTCTTTTTTTCTTTGACAATTTTTTTTCTCTTTCTCCCATCTTGTGCTCATCCAACTGGTTAGATAATTTAGCGTTATAGGTAACAGGGACACAGGATGGCGTTATGTTAAGTATCCTACAAATTAGTTACAAATTAATTAATAATTATGTAGAATATAAGTAACTGCGATATGTACCAAAAGGCATCCCAAAGTTAATGCGAGATTTTAATTTGCGATTATTTAAAAGTGAAGTGTTGTAACTCTATTAAAATCCATTTGACAGCTGATTGTTTAGGTAGTATGGTATGGTTTAGGTAATATTTATAGTAAAATGGAGAGCTACTCAATAGAATAAAGTATTTTCATGTTGAATAATATTTTAAAATAATGAAAATTAAAACCCTTAGCTGGTGTGATTTATCACCCTTGGATTTCTTTTTATGTGGTTATTTGAATTCAAATGTCTACGCCAAAAAAGTCACAAGCATGCATGCAATAAAAGTACTCAATTTATGTAAAATAGTCATGGAAAATTTCTACAAAAAATTGCACGTGTGTCAGAAAATGCGTGGTGTATATTCCATATATAACTCTAGTCTATTACTTTGCATTTCAATAAAAATATAACAATTTTTAAAAAAATATTTTTTTATTTAACTCACATTTTGCATTAACACACTGCTTCTTTTAAGCCGACTATTCAAAAAATTAACTCACTTCCATATAGGGTATACTCGGTATACGTATTAAAACATCATTTTATTTGAGGTAACACCAAAGTGCCCATCATGTAATGTCCCTGTCACCACCATTTGCTTGGTGGCGAATAGCCGAATAGCTCTTGCACCAAAAAACACTAAAAAACCAACCTATCGAGTAATTCTCCATCTTTACTAACCTGAAATATCAACTATCTATTTTTTAATAGGACTATTAACACTATACTACATGACAGGTGTAAAATTGAATTAATTTTGAAACACCCTTTACAAACTAAAATCACTGACAAAAAATTGAATCTTGGTATGCTTTTGGCAAGTGCAAGTACTGTAAACATAAGAAAGTACATTTGAAGTAATTTTGTAACCAACCTATTTCTTCAATAATACTTTTTATTGCGAGTAAGAATTTTTTTCTAATGATGCCATAGCAAAAACATAAATATTAAAAACTAAATACCCATTTATTAAATATCAATTGTTTTTCTTGTATAACTTCAACACAATCGAGTATATACAAGGTGATAATAAAAGGAACTGTCTGGATATATGAGACCATACTATCATACTTTTTCCAGAAATGAAATAAAATTTTGGTTTGAGGTGTGCTTTCAATAATCATATCAAAAACAACAGTAAAGCTCTAAGAATTACGTTTGGAGAGGAAAAAAATCCAAAATTTCCAAATGGCAACACTATCTTTGTTTACTGTAATATGCGGCAATAAACAATAAGTATCTTTCTACAATACCTGTTGAACTAAAATCACCAGGATTTGAAGGGAATAGAAAATAACACATAACAGTAATTAAACATCAGAAAATACACTATTTTTGTATTTTCCAAATTTTCTACTTGACCTAGCTCAATCACAATGACATTTTTTATGCGGCAAATTGTGACTAGAACCAAAGTACTCCCTATACCGGAAAGAATCTGTTTAGCTTCACATCTCTTTTTGGCAACCACAGATGTTTTCTCTTTTTTTTTTCTTAGTCTATGTAAAGTGTGCGATTTTTTTTTTGGTTTTTTTGCTTCAAATACTTTTTTAACGTTGTTGATTTTTGCTATTGGAAACACATACCAATAAAAAAAATTTGGAGTTGCTAGTCTTTTTTTTAATTCTCTTGATACTTACGTATTAGACCGTCTATCTTTATCGCGAAATTAGAAGGGTCGCCAAAGAGTTGCTAAACCGCTAATAATGACAAAAACTCACCATTATTTAAAAAAGTGTTCAAACCTTAACTACCGCCTGCCATTTTGTTGTTTTCATTGGCGTCGTCGGTTTATCGCCAAATATGAATCCCTCATCAATGAGTTACTAAAACTTTGGCAACCTTTGGCGACGAAGGTCTAATATGTAAATACTATTCTTTTCACTATAACCATAATTGTTATAGTTTAAATGTTGTTGTTCATATAATTCTTGAGCATATATCTGAAAATACTTTAAACCAAAATTTTATTTCTTTACTGTGGAAATGCGTGATAGTTACGGCCTTTGGGACGTTATTCTAATTTTTATAATCACCGTACTTATATTGAAAACATAATGTATGCAAGGTTATATGACAAGCATCATATGCGCGTATCTTACCTTTAATGACTCACTGTCAACATTAGGGACACTATCTGAGTCACTTCCACTTTTGCGTCTCAAAGAACTGAATCTGCTCTTGAATGTTTTTGAATCGGTTTCTTTGTTCTCGGTTACTGGCGCCACAGTAGTCCCATCCTCCTCTGAAACGACAATGCTCGTTGTCGGAGTTGCAGTGGACAATTTCTTAAATCCTTTTAGAAGCTCGCCAGAAGCCATGCTTTTACTGAAGAACTTGGAGCTCTTCCAAGCTGCGTGCTTTGGCGACTTATTTTTGGTTGGAGAGTCAGCCTTTCCCTCGCCCTTTTGCATCAGGAGACGCGTGGATACTCGTCTTTCACTCTTCGAAGGTGAGCGAGCTTCTGGTGTGGTACAGCCAGATGAGGATGGTGAAGAGGTCAGTTTGGTGGATTTTGTACCATCTTGGGAATGTTCGATACTTGGCTCGTTGTTTTCCTCATTAGGACCTGACCCACGACGAGGACTTATGGAACGTCTTCTGGCAGATGGTGATTCCCCAACTTTGCAAATTTCGCGTTGCTGAAGAGCCATTATTACAGATATTCAGATACCTATTTCAATAGCCACATGTAAATATCTGAAAGAAAGGAAATGAGTTTTTATTTAAGGAAAAATCGCCATAAATAAAGGTTATTCTGATATTGCTTGAAGTGCATAAATTAATACTAAAGCACTGCTTTAGCAACTCACATTTTGTTTTCGAAATATATATTTGAAATCATTGAAATATAGTAAGTAATATAAAAAAAATATTTTTTTAAAATCAATTCCTACTTTGGATATTAGGAATGATTTAGAAAATTTGGAAAAGTTTTATTATAGTTACTTTTTATTAAATAATTACAATTGTTGTTCTCGTATTCCACTTTACAACGGAAGGAAGGGGTGCATTAGCTTCTGAAGGTAATGACCCCTAAGCATCCGAATAACGATTACCTTTAACTCAGTACCCCCAGTTTTAAAACAATGAACATTGAAATGATAAGATCTTTTAAGATTAAAAAATTACAAATAACGACATTAGCACTCAAATAAATTTCTTTTCTACTCTAACATTTTAAGAACAATGATTATCATGATTAAATTGAAATTATTTAAATTTATTACTGTAAAATATATAAGCTCAAATTATTTTTCAGTTTTAAATTTACATAATAGTATTAAAGACTAATGTTTTCCATTTAACTTTTCCCAAAATATACATAAAATTTCATTTGGGGGTTTCAGTTAATAAATAACTTTAAAGTGAGAAAGGAAAGAACAAAACTCCTAATTTTTTTGACTAAAGAAAATGCTGTAAGTCTTTATCTGTTTGTCATTTTTGGGATTGGAATTTGTTCATGCATTGAAGTACATATATATTTACGTTATATATTTTTATATGTTTAAAATTTGTTATAAATAAATTTTGAACTGTTTCTGAAAGGATAAACCTTTAAATAGTTTTTCAATAATGACGCAAGAACAATTGATTTTTATTTGAGAAAAAGAACTCCGAAAAACCATTTCTTTTATTCTTTTCTTCAGATAAAAAATTAAAGAAATTCAAAAACGTGATAAATATCAAACAATTTAACACTATATTAAAACATTATATCAATTGGAATAATTTTCTACCTCCTTTATTGCTCTCGCATAAAAATTTTAAAAAATCATGATTAAATGCTTAGAGCAATTTATGCAGTTAGTTTTTCTACTTTCTTCTTAAAAAATCATGGTAATTAAAATTCAGTTTATGTAACTTAAGAAATAAAATAATAAATTTAAATAAAAGTTTGAAATAAAGCAAATACAGCAGTATAGGAACAGTTTAAAACGAAAACTGTTACTTCTAATTTCATGGATGACGAGTATTTCTTTGCCAGCATTCATTCAATTCATTAAAAAATAAATGGAACTGCTGCCTTTTAGTTTCGTTTGTAAAACTTCTTGCTGTTATTTTTATTTTATAAGGGTTGACTGGTAAATTAACATTCACACAAATAAAAAGAGTTTGGAATTCAATATTCATTTCCACTTTTCGAATATATATATAAAATAACAAAGAAAGTAAATTGAGTAAACGGAATTCATATTCTTCATTGGATTTACTTATATTATAATCTATCTTCTCTTATCGGAAATTTGAATTAGTCTATTCTTTCCTTGAAATTTATAAAATAAGTCAAACAAAATCCACTTTTTTCGTATTATAGACGAAAGTTAATTTTAAAAAAACTTACTCTATTGCTTACTTTTTTCAAACCAAGCAATGCAACGCAAGCAAATCAAACAATTAAAATTAAAGAATTATTTCTGTTTCTTTTTTTTACTTTCCATAATATTTGCTGAAACAATATATTCAAGATTTGTGATTAATTATGTTGTTGTTGTTGTTACTTATGGCACTTGTCATATTGGACATGCCCCCCCCCCCCCTGATACAGCAACAGATTTAAGCTTAAAGGAGCGTCTTTTGTTTTTGAAGTAGCGCCAACGAGGGCCAAGAGTATGACTTAGCTACACACTCACCACATTTAATTGCACGGCCCCTTTTTACAGAGGGGGTCACATTCACACATCTCACAGATAGCACACAGAAGAACAACCATGCCCGAACCAAGACTCCCAGAACACGAGGAAGACGCGCTACCTCTGCGTCAGAAAGCCGGTTATGACATGAATTATAGTTTCAGAATAGACAAAAGAATTCATTGAATACCAAAAAGGTAAAATATTGCTCCTCTTCGTTATTTTTCAAGATACAATTTTTATTGTTTAAATGGGCAATAATAAATATTTATTGCACAATTTACTACTCTTATTTATGGAAGGCTTTTTATCAAAATTTATTTCATTTCTCTTGGTAACGAAGTAATTAAATATTAATTAATAACAAGAAGTTTTTTTTCTATTATTTTAAATTGAGCTGCTTATTTTTTACAGTTTATTACAAATAAAAGGTGAAACTTTCAAAAAACATATTCCAGTTGCATATACGACGAAAACATCGGTGTCATAACATAATATAATATATTGTGCCACCTTTTAAATTTATTTAATGCCTTATGAATATTATTATATTGATTCAGTTTTTTTCTTGATTTACATAATAATAATAATAATATAGTTTATGTTGTATTTGAATACAGAGGTTATACTTCTATAAAAAATTTTTTTTGATTTTTTTCGTAAATTATAGCCGAATTTATTTGCTTGCAAAGAACTATTTCTTGTAATTCTTCGTCTTTTCAGCCAAGTTCTTGTTTCAATAATATCTATATCACTGATAATATAGCATATAAAAGATTGCATGCAATTTATTTATAAAAGTCCTTCTATTAATTTAGGAGAGTTTTAAAAAGAGCTTTTAAGAGATTCTAGATTTGTAAAAAGTATCATATTGTTGTTGTTACTTATGGCACTTGCCATGGACAAGCCTCCTGCCGATACAGCAGCAGATTTAAGCCGAAAGGAGCTTCAACTAGGGTCAAAAATACGATTAAACTACACATTCAGAGCATTTGCTTACACAGTCCCTTATTACAAGAGAGTAAAGTCACACATCTCACAGATAGCACACGGAAGAACAACCATGCCCCAGCCGGGACTTGAACCCGGGACTTCCAGAACACGAGGAAGACGCGCTACCTCTGTGCCAGAAAGCTGGAAAGCATCGTAGCCATTTAAACTATGATTCTCGCAATTAAAATCATATACTTTATGGAGTTTTTAAGACCCTTTTGACTTAGAAATTATTATATAGTTTTAGATGGATGCTCTTCCTTGTAAGAAGTATCGGTGGCACACAGTTTGGATAAGTTAAAATTATCCTTTCCTTAAATTTGCAATTATGCATAATTTTTAGAGGAATTCTTTTAAGTTTTATATTTTTATAACATAAAACTCGAATGAAAAGGCGAGGTGGCATGAAGCATCCAAAAGAGCAGTCAGCGGCATTTGAAAAATATCTATTTTGAAAGTTCATTCTTATTTAACAATACAAGTGTAATATAATTATTATAAGGGAGTAAAAATAATTCCTGTTAAAACATTTTTATTCTTTATGACTGAACAAAAGGCTAAATGTAACTTTTTTTTATATTTTTGTGTAAAGCATATACAATAACTCAATAGACATCAAAAATTCAGGTGAAAATGGAAAAAGAATACAGGGTATCCAAAGCTTATTTAATTATAAGAAGGATTTTACTGAGATTTACCTGAGCTAGCATTTATTTTATCAGTGAGATTTCTCTCTGAGATGATAATTTTAAATTGATTGATTAAAGTTGTAGCGTTAAGGCTATAAAATGTGTGTTGAAGAACTCTGTGCAATTTACTTGTTAAAATTATTAATTATTATTATTATTAAAAAGGATTAGAAATAAATTGCAATTTTTTAATAAATATAAATTATTACTTGGTCATCATTGATACAGACATGGATTTTGAGATTTTAGAAGGACACAATTTTGGTGAATTTTAATTGTCTACTTAAGAAAGAAATATTTTTTGATTTGAGGGAATTATTTCTTCTCTTTTAAATTAATTAGTTATTCTACCATATTAGCAGATTAGTTGAATCAAAAATACAGCATTTGATGATAATGATGTTGTTGATGATAATGATGATGTTGTATTGATGAAAGGTAGGGAGGGGGCAGTAGCTTCTGAGAGTAAAAGCCCTTCAGCATCCGAGACCAGAAGTCTGATTTCTAACTTATATGGAAATGACACTCACACACTCATTTGCACAACCCCTTTTTAAAAGGGAACTCATTTGCACCCCTCACAGATAAAACACAGGGGGAGGAACAACCATGCTCAAACCTACATCTCGGGAAGATGCGTCACCCCAAGGCCAAGACGCAGACAAAAGCTGAATTAATGAAATCTATAAATTTTTAAACCTTATTTACTTGTTTTAAATGTGATTAAACATGAGAATGAAAGAAACGAATAAACATTTTATATACCTTTAATCTTTTAAACTGTGTGAAGCTCATTTTAGAGGAATTTCAAAATGAATTTCTTTGGTTTGATGTAATTAAAAACAATAGTATGTATTTTTAAACAATAATAAATTCAATCTAATAAGTAGTTTTTATTTTTGCTTTATTCTGCAACGTCATTCACAGTGATAAGTATTCTTAGACTATTTTTTTTCTCCAAAAAGCAGCTAATTTCAACACTTAAATCAAAAGGAATGTGGGATCACAAGTAATAAATTAATCAAAACAGTACTGATTTGTCATTTAATAATAAATATATATGTGTTTCTGTTTGCTTGTATGACTTGGCGCTTTAGAGGACAAATCATTGGATTTAGAAAATACTAAATTTGGCACACATTTACCATGAAAGGCAGGATGTATAATTCTGAGCATTTATTTTGAAATTATAATTAAATTCAATAAAAATTAATTACTAAAAAGATTAAAATGAAATCTGTTATGCATATTTTAATGCTTCACGTCAAACCATAATTTCCAAGCACCACGTGCTCGCGCGAGTTAAATTATATTTTCATTCCTTCCAATTGTTTCATTGAATGGGCCACTTTAGTATTGCGAATGATCAAAAAAACTTTGTATCGCATTGCTTAAAAAAGTATTTATTTCATTTCATACAATCAAGTGCTCAAATTGACATCTTTCTAGGTTTTATTTGCTGTAGTAATTAACCTATTTTTTTCTTCTTCAAATCAAAGCTTTTGTAAATGCAATGGCAAAGCGTCGTTAAAAGCTGATTTTTTTGAGATGATCGTGCGGATAATAAAATTTCAAGGTTTTTCGCCTAGGTTTTTTTCTCCTACGTATTTTTATTGACTCCACACACTTCATTCCCAAAACATCATGTTCTGACATGAAAACAGCAGAATGAATTAAGTTTATGTATGGGTTCAATTTTATCGTTTTTTTACATGCTTTTTTATTTGTAAGTTAATGCTATTACAGCGTTATAATTTTAACCTGCCCATTTTGGAATATTCAATAGATCAAAAAACGATGACAAAATAATATTTTTATTTGTTGCACTTTTAAGCATAATCTTTATCTTTCCAAACAAATTATCTGGTATTTACTTATTTACTTAATTCTTGATATTCTACCACTTTTTTTCATTGATCGGCAGATATTAATGAGATGTAAATCGGATTTGCTATATTCGATCGAAGATGGAAATTCATCGATTTTCCTAGAAATGATGATGGGAAAAAATCCATTATTCTCTGAGTAAATATAATTACTCTG